>JAQZBX010028837.1:0-27605 GCA_029593785.1 Cabassous unicinctus
CAGAAATTCATGAGTCACTTTGTGGCCACCAAGCTGACAAGTTCTTGACTGGCAAAAAGGCCATTGGCTTGACTGGTCTCCAGTCACTCCTATGATGTTAGCGGTTTTTCCACTAAAGGGGGCGATGGGGGTTGTGACCACAGAATATTCAGTGCCAGTGTCTACCATGAAAGTCATTGACTGGCCCCTGACTTGTAGTTTGACCATGGGCTTGTGGGGGCCAAGTTCCAGTGAGTCTGGTTGCCCCTATTTGGGGTTGAGCCCTGCCAGCCTGATCAGATGGTCCTGGGGCTCAGGTCGGTATTTCCCTTTGGGGATGTTCCTTCCATGTGCCTGATTCTTTTGGGGGCACTCATTTTTCCAGTGTCCACTTTCTTTGCAGTAGGCACATTGGTCTCTGGCCAGGAGCACCCTTTTGGTGCTTGTCCCCCCTTTTCGAGGTGGCCTTCCTCATCTGATGGGGTCAGGATTTCCCAAGGCTGCTGCCAGTAGGGAGGCTTGATGTTTCACTTTCTTTTTTTGGCCTCTTTTTCAGTGGCTTCATCTTGATTGATGAACACTTTATTGGTGACCTCAAGGAGTTGAGTGAGAGATGTTAATTCCTGCAAACCTTTCTAATTTTTGGAGCTTTCTTTTAATATCCAATGCTGCCTGCACTACAAAGGTGGCATTCACCATTCTCTGGTTTTCCAGAGCCTCGGGGTCAAAAAGGGTGCAGATTCCGAAAGCCTTGCAAAGTCGTTCATAAAAATCTCCTGGAGATTCATCGGGCTTTTGAGTGACTAAAGTCATTTTGTCATGTTTGTGGGTCATTTTGCCCCTTCTTGGACCCCTTGAAGGAGCGCTTCCCCATATTGCTGGAATGCAGCCCATCCCTGATAAGTGTTGAAGTCCCAGTTCGGTTGGGCCTCTGGCACCGCATCTCGTGCCCAATCTTCCGGGTTTAAGATGCCAGTAGGGGCCTGCTCCTGCAGTCACTTTTGGACTTTTGTAAGAATCCGTCATCTCTCCTCTGTATTAAACAAAGTCAGGAGGAGTTGGGGGCAATCATCCCAAGTGGGACAATGGGTCTGGAAAATGGATTCCATGAGATCAATAAGGGCCTGGGGCTTTTCCGAGTAAGAGGGTGTGGTGCTTCCAGTTTAAGAGGTCTGTAGTTATGAAGGGCTGGTAGTATAATACAGGCTTCTCAGGTTGGATGCTCCCATCCTCGCCGATCAGGGCTGGACCCTGTGTCTCATGGAAGGGCATCTGTAATGCAGGTTGTGCTGACCAGAGCCTTGTTGCTATTAGGGTTCCAGGGCTTTCTCCAGAGGGGGTTGATGGTCCTGGAGGGACTGAAGGTGGGGTGTTTCTGGGAGATCTGCCTGCACTCCCGGGCTGGGGACAGGGGAAGCTAGAGTGGCCGGAGAGTATGGTGGGGGTGGTGGGTCTTCTTCCGGGGATCCTTGATGAATGACCAGTTTCTGGGGCCCCATTCCTTGTGCAACTAAGATCCTTCTCTGTTCTTTTTTCCCAATGCAGAATCGAACCCAAGGGGGCAGAGTCTGGGCAATTTCTAACCAAGAGTCAACATAGGGAAACTGATCGGGATGGCCAGGAGTTCCTGTGACAACCAGCCACACTGTGTAGACCTTGGTTACATCTAGGGTCCCTTCTGATGGCCAGTCAACGTCAAAAGTGGGCCACTCTAATTCACATGGGGTTTGGAGGGTGCTGGGGTTCATCTTGAAGCCATAATCTCCAGAAAAGCCCTTTTTAAAACTCTTAAGCATGCAGTCTAAGCCAGTGGGTTTTGACTGTGATGAGCCCATACCCTATATCGGTGGCACAAGACAGACAAAGGAAGGAGTTGCCTCTTTCATGGTCGCTCAGATGTGCCTGTCTGTGTCTCTCGCGAGAACTTCGGCTCGTCTTAGTTAAGGCACCTGGGCAGAGTTTGGGTGGACCATTATGCCATATGATGTAGCCGTGGAAAACAGGTTAGGGCCCATTCAGGCTCTGTAGTACAGGCCGTGGAGTCACAGACTGGAAAAACAGAGGCAAGCCTCTGTCATCCTCACTTGCACACACAATCACTCAGAAGTTACCCAGTCCCTCCCACAGAGATTAACAATGATAAGTCCACACCCTGAGTCAGTGGTGCAAGACAGACAAAGGAAGGGTTTGCTTCTTCTGAGGCCACTCAGATGCCTGCCTGTCCTTGTCTCTCGCAGGAACTTTGGCTCGTCTTAGTTAAGGCACCCGGGTAGAATTCGGGTGGGCCATTATTCTGTATGACGTAGCCGCAGAAAACAGGTTAGGGCCCACTCAGGCTCCATAGCACAGGCTGTGGAGTCACAGACTGGAAGAACAGAGGCAAGCCTCTGTCATCCTCATTCACACACACAATTGCTCAGAGATTTTGCAGTCCCTCCCGCAGGGGCTGCCCTATCCTGGGATCTCGATATTCGAGACTCCGGGAGGTGATCAGTCTCCCCTTCCGTCCGGAGATGGACCTGACTGAGGGACTTGACACCCGGGGCCTTACCTTTCCGGAGTCTTCTGGCACTGTTCAGTCCGCCTCCCCACTGAGTCAGGCTGGGGTGTGGGGACACGGCCCGTGGGGACCGCCACAGAAGGAGGTCCCGTAAGGGGATAGGTGGCGCCTACTTCGTTCGCTGGGAGATCGCCGCCAGCTGCATGCGTCAGCCCCAAGCCTGAGGCACATCAGGCCTGCTTGGTTGGTTTTCCCAGTCAGGGAACCAAATGCTGGGGCAGAAAAAACTTAGACAATGAGAAACCCAAGCGGCACTCAGAGAGAAGGAGGAACACAGCTTTTATTACTCACGGGCCCAGAGGAGAATCCAGTCTCCAAAATCTGAGCCCTGAGTTTTGATTTTCATGAGTTTATATAGAGACTTTATGCAGGCAAATTCCTAAGCAAGCAGGCAGGCGAGGGTTAAAAAAAGCAAAAGGTGCGAGTTTAGCTTATCTTCCTAAAGCAGAGGGCTTTTAGGGAGGAAAGGAGTCATTATCTATTTAAAGTTGTAAATTCCAGTTGAAAGGGGCAGGCGGGGAGTGCTTATCTTCCTAAAGATGTGGATTCCAGGGAGAAAGGGAGGAGGGGAGAAAGGGATGAGGGGCACTTGTCTTCCTAAAGCTGTGGGTTTCTGCCGAGGGGAAGGAACGGGCTGCAGCACTTTCTTCAGCACAATTACTTGGCCAAAAGTTTTGAACATTTTTGAGGTTCATTCCAGATTGCAGTAGAGACATACAAAATGAATTTAGAAGTTGAGGACTTGTCAGTGTGAAAAGTTAAATGTCAAAGGAAGACATGGATGAAGTCTATAACAGCACAAAGGGTTTCAGTTGGTCAAGTAGAAATTGCTAACTGAATCCTGAAATATTGCAAATATACCACAATCTTTGGAATTCAATGAGGGTAGCTTTGGAGCCATTGCAAAGAAAGTATGACCTGACCAGCAGAGAAGGAATCTGTGTAGTTATTTGTCTTGAAAGGTGGTGCCTGGATGACAATATAGACAGACTCCATGGAAGTCACATAATGGATATGTGAAGGGGGCATTCTGGTGGGTGGCAGCAGTTTGGGACAGAGTCATCAAGCACCTACAGTTGACTGGCACAGCCATGCCACAGGGTGTGGATGTGCGTTTTGACTGTGGGGCATGGTGATGAGCAAGGAGATGCCAGGCTCTCGGAGGCCCTGAGACTCGGAAACTGGGGTAAAAGATTCTTCTAATACTGCCATAAATGACCTCTAGAGTTCTGAGGGTGGAAGCAGGGATGGATTTGTCTTTAGGAAAGGCTATTCCCTTTTTTGAAGGGGCTTCACTTTGGTGAGTCCTCTTTAGCTATGAAGATGTGGTGCAAGTATCTACCCCTCTACTTAGCAAGAAGTGACCAAAATGCAACTACTACCATGATAGCTTCTGTTCATTAATGTCAAACCTAGTCTAGGCTGGGGATGGTGGTAGGACACTGCAGGGATTTAATTAAAATGAGGAGGTAGGTGGTTTTCTCTCATGGCCTGAGAGATAGAGTTTTTGGGGAAAAAGGTAGGGAGGAGAGAAGCAAATTAAGAATCAGCTCCAAATTTGTTAAAATTACTTCAGTATTGGCCATTGATTTTTTTTCTTTTTAATTGCAGGTGTAAAGAAGTATTTGCAGTGTAATGAACAATGTGTGGAAGGATGAACAGACAATGTGCATGGAACTGGTGCGAAGTGAACTTCGGTTTTCTTAAACATTCCCTACTTTTGTTCTCAAGTAAGAACTGTTTTTAAAAATAAAACATTATAAAAGTTGCATAGCAAGCAATAAATACAACTTTGCAAAATGATGAAAAAGGTGAAATACGTTAAATTCTGGAATCCTATATTTCTTTTAATTTTATATATTGTGGGGAAGGGGTGCTGGCTGTGGGGATGGGAGCATGGGGGAGAGGTTTCTCTGGAAGCCAAAAATAACCTAAGAAGCAAGGGGAGGGAAGGTCTTTTGTTAAAGAAATGAGATGGAATAATCACAGAAGCAAAAAAAAAACTCACCCTACAAATGTATGCCCTTTGAAGTTACTTAGTAGGGCCAAAGATTCTGTAATCCCTGGCTGAGAGTGGGCAAGGAAACTGATCCAAAAGATTACTGTGGATCTGAGTTTAGACCAGTTGGGTTTGACTATCAGGTCTCCTTACAGTTGACAAGTCTCCATTGCTTGAAGCTTCACCAGCCTAACTCACCATTGTCTTTCGGTGCTGCGGTTAGAAACAGAACACTCACTGGGGTGGTTAAAGTGACGTGGATAATAATAAGTAATTAATAATTACAGCTAGTCCTGTGCTGGTGCCAGTACTCAAATGGACAAATGTAGTTCTGGACCTCTGGAACTTTTCAATATAATGGCACTGACAAGGTGTGTGTCCTATTAGATCCTTATGCTTTCTACTTAAGAATCAGCCAATCAGCTTGTACTTACTGAGCTTCCTTCACGTTCAGGACCCCAGGTGAGTGCAGTAGGGGAAATATTAGCACAGTGTGAGGTGGGAGGGCTGCTCTCAGGAGCTTCTAAAGTAAGGAATGTGCTCCGTCATAATGGTAGAATTTACTTACTAACATGTTTATTGTCCAAGTATGCCTTTTAGAATGTAAGTTCATCAGGATAAGAATCTTTGTGTCATGTTGTTTCCTGCTAGTCTTGACTGACGTTTGGCTGAGCTGGTATTCAGTAAATATCTACTGAATAAACAAATGCTTTGGTTTGCTTCTTCAATAGTGCTGATCCACTCGTACTTATAAAAAAAACTACTTAGGTCTCACTTAAAATGTGCCAGGCATTGTTCCAGCCCTAAATATACATTAGCTCATTTAATCACTCATCTGATGTACATACTGGTATTATTTTCTCAATTTCATAAATGAGGAAACTGAGGCAAAGAGGGTAAGTAACTAAGCCAGTAAGTGTCGAACCAGCCCTTCTGACCCAGGCAGTCTGGCCCCTGTATCCACCTCTTCACTGTATCTCCATCTCCTTCTCAGGGACTCTGGTCAGCATTGACACAGCATTCTGTGGCTATGAAATGAAGTGGGCACTCCTTTCTGACTCTTCCCCCCACGATGTTACCCTTACTATTTATAACAGCCTGACTGAATTATTAGCTTTGTTCAGTGTTGAGCTCTTAATATGGGTCAGGCATCTATATCAGTTTTCCATCTTGGAGAGAAGATGGGACACAAACAAGCAATTTTTTTATAGCATGTAGAAAGTGGAATCATCACGAGAAAGGAACGGAAAGAAATGTTGTGGAAATTCCAAGGAAGGTGTTGTTGCTTCCATACTTTAGGCTCAAAGACATGGTATGTCTGCCCCTTCAGCAAGCCAAGGATACAGTCTGCACATTGGTTAAGAGTCCCTTAGATGTTGGTTCCATCCCTATCTTGGGCCTATTGCCGAACTACTCTGAGCTTCAGTTTCTTCATCTATAAAACAAAAGCTAATGGTACCTCCCTCCAGGGCTGGTTTGGAGGATCAGAGATAGTCCCGTATGTGAAGCTCTCAGCCCCATGGCTGCTGGGCTAGTTCGCTGCTCTTGTCCACCCTAGTAGCCCGAATGCTGGTAGGTAATGACATTTAGGTGGGTTTAGGAACTAGAATTCTTTCACGTGCATTAACTCGCTGAAACCTCACAACTTCCCACCAGACACAGACTAGGAAAATCCGTGTCTTTTCCTTCCTCAGCAGACACTTTCATTTTGATGGATTAATTTGTGCTGAAATGAACATTGAAAACTTCCTTGGAGGGAGAAGGATGTCAGAAAGGAGTGACGGAGGGGGCTGGTGGAAGAAGTCAAGGCTGGGTGCCAATTCCAGCACCAGCTGGCAGGGCTGCTTCTCCTCTCCATCCCAAGGACTCCCTGAGGCCCAGCCCCACCTCTCAAAATATTGGGAGCTGAGACAACTGCTTGGAATCACTGGCCCTGCACAGGGGTCTACAGACGACCACAGCCCAGAGGCAATTGATAGGAGTCCCCATAATCTGAGATACTCATTTCTTAGGGAGATGCATAAGTGCTTTTCTGTGAGATGAGCATTTTGCAAAAACTATCTCTGGAGTAGATTTGTATAAATGAATGTATTATATATTTTTTAGAAACATTGAAAGCTTTAATTACCTAAAGCTCTAATTAAGCTTGTCTCTTGCAGAAAACACAGGATATTAGCTTATTTTACTTGGCTCAACTTTTTTGTTTTCATATATTGGGTGATCTATACAAGGCTGAGTTAAACTCAGAGGAAACACCTCAGGGATGTTTTCAATCCAACAAATATTTTATGGAGGACCTACTATGTGCTAGCATGGCTTTGTACTGAAGAACAGAGGCTCTGGGGGCCAAGCTACCTGGGTTCATTCCCAGCTCTGCCACTTACTAGCTGCGTGACCTTGGACAAGTTATTTAACCTTCTTCTGCCTCAGTTTCCTCATCTCTAAAACAGCTGTTAGAATGGTACTGATCTCATAAAGTTGTTATGAGAACGAAATGAGATAATACAGGTGAAGTGTTTACAACGGTGCCACCGCTGGACCAGGAGCTGGACCAGGAATACATGCCACCGCTGGACCAGGAGCTGAGGAGAGAGCTGCCATCAAGACAGACATGGCTCCTGAATTCTTAGAGCCTGCGGCCTAGTGGAGAGGCCAGGTAGCAATTAATTAACCGTGAGAGTGATGCATGTTGTGAAGTGGGCTTTACAAGATGCTCTGGGCGTTACTAGAGGGCCCTGTAGCTCCTCTGGATGTTTTCTTTTTCCTATGTTATTAACATAGATGAATTTGTTTCATGTCATAGCTCCCTAGGGAGTTGAAAGGAGCTTTCAAAGTTCATCTCTAACCCAGATGAAACCATGCCCACAGCTCTTCCATTCATTGCTCCATTGCTATACCAGGCCTGCTGCCCCCACATCCCCTGGCTCAATTTGGGTGGCCTGCTTTTAGGCTCTCTCCATCTACTGGGATGTTCTCCCAACATGGCTTTAGGAATGAAGCTGCCCTGTGTATCCATTTGTGGCCCATCACATCTTGGACCATTCTCTGCACCTGTGGCTCTTGGTGACTCTGCCCCGTGGTTGTGAACAACAGAAAGGATGGGCAGAAATGGGCCAGGAAGGTCATGGCCCCTCCCCAGGGTTTCTCAGCTGTGGACCACCTGCAGCGGCTTCACCTGGGATAATTGTTTAAGACGCAGATGCCTCGGTCTCAGACCCAGTGGGATGGAGGAATACACAGATGTAAATAAGTGCCCCAGGTGATTCTCAGGAGACCACAGCCTGGTGCCTGCTTAGGACCCAGGTTTGAGACCAATGCCTTACCTTGCTGGTTCCCAAGAGCCTGACACCTAATGGATCTCCCTCCTGCCAGAAGCTGGCCTCAGGGCCTCCCAAGATACACTGGCAAAGGGTGACAGGGTGAAGGATGTTGGAATGACTGGCAAAGTGGTGTTGGGTTCTGTGGATCTCAGAATTGCAAGATGTTGGAGCTGGAAAGCATCTTAGAGCGAGACTCATCCAGACTTTTTAATTTCACAGATGAACCATCAGATAGAGTGGCCAGGGATGGCCCCAACATCCAACAGCCAGTAGAGCCTGGGCTGGGCTAGAAGACCGACTTCTGGGCCATAGAGGTTCTCCCACCAGGGACACACTTGCACTAACTTAATTAAGTGTGGGGGCCAAAGGGAGATGTGCCATTCAGCGACATCCATAGGGCTTGCTCTTTGAATTATTTCTCAAACATTCAGACTGGCCCCACCGAGGCTGGTTCCATTTTGCCAGTAAGAGCACATTTAGGGAGAAGGGTGAGCCGGGCTCAGAATTCAGGGGTTCAGAAACAGATCCTGGCTGGCTCCTTGTGCACTGGCGTCTCCCTCTTGAGTTTACCTGCATAGAGGGCAGAGCTCAGCTCTAGGCATACAGTAAGCCATTTTGGTGGTGGTGTTACTAATTGCAATTATTCTTATTACTTGTTCAGCCACACACATAAAGATGCCCCAACCTATGAAGACACACAACTCCTGGAATGGAAAGATCTCTGTGATTCAAACTCGGAAAGGGCGTTTTCTTCTCTCTTTCATGCTGGTTATGGGGGCTTCACTGATAGGCTGTTACTCTTTAAAAAAAAAAAAAAAGCTTCCTTGGGTGTGTCTGCTAGAGGGCAGGCTTTGGGCTGTGATGTGACAATGGACTGCCCTCTACAGTGTGTCTTTGTGCAGGAGTGCCTCTGTGTGTGTGCTCGGGGCCGTGTGTGTTTGGAACTTGCATCAAAATGACTGACAGATGGTAAATTATTTTAAAAGCTTTTTTTTTCCGTTTCTTTCCTTTTTGTGTATATGCTTCACCTCCGGCTTGCTGTATCCCAAGGTACCAGGCCTGGATCAGAGAGATATCAAGTTTGAGAACTGGAACTGGTTCAAGGAGAGCCATTTGTGCAGTGGGGGAGGGGTGCAGCAGAGAGAGGCTGCAGACAGGCGTCCAGATGTTTGCTGGAGGTTTCCAGCACTCACTGGAATATGATGGCGAGGGGTTAGGCTATGCTTGGAAGAGCATCATGGGGAACTGAAAGAAATTTTGCACGTTCTTTCCACCCTTTGCTCATGAATACAGTACTACCTTACACTGTAGCAGCTCGATGCCGTTCCATCTCCAGCTGTAAAATGGGCCCAGGAGTCTGTGGAGACAGTGGGGATTCTAGGAAAGCCTTTTTCTAGAATCACACCTCTCAGGGCTAGAAGAATCTGAAGCTGCCAGCTGGTCCAGCACCCTCCTTCAAGCCAAGCAACCCAACCACACAGGACAAGTAGCCCCAACCCTGTTTATAAAGACTTTCTGGCATGGCAAATACACCAATTTAATTTCTACTAGTCAGAGCTTTATCATAAGCCAGCTTAACTGAAAAAAAAAAAGAATGTAGTGTCTCCCATTTGTGGAAGGACATGGGGCCAGTTGCAGATTGTGAGGAGAGCAGCAGGGGCCTGGTCTCAAAGACTAACTTGACGTTGTCCTCTCTCTCTCTCTCTCTCTCTCTCTCTGGGCATTTACGGAATCTCCTGGCTTTAGCGGCTCTTCGATGCTGGCCTTCTTTCTTACTGCAGGCTGGTTTCCTCCACACAGCTGAGGAGATGATGGCCAAAAGCCCTGGGCCCACGTAGGTATAGTTCTCAATCTAAGAGAGAGAGCAACCCTCATCTCCAGGGTGGAAAATCCTTGGGAAGGATTCTGACTGGCTCGGTATGGTCATTCCATGCAGGCGGAGGTGGTGCTTGGCTTGGGCCCTCTGGGACCCTGTGGCCAGCCTCTTTGTGGGAGATGGCAGAGGAGTATGAGGGGGTGGGTACTGTGATATACAGCCCCACCAGCCATATAAGAGTTAGAGGAACATATCCCCAAAAGGGTGTGATTACCAAAAGAAAGGGGGTGGGAAAGAAAGCTGATGAGCAAAAAGAAAGCTATCACAGTACACTATAACTAATGTGGCAATCAGGAAATCAGCATAAATGGAATCTTCTGGTTCTCTTTCTGGGGTGAAGGTGATTGTTATTATCTCCATGTCTGGGGCCCAAGGGGAACCAGGAAATGACATAATCAATATGATCAACAAGTATGGGAAAATCCCTTTCTATGTTTGCTCTCAGTAAAGGGATTGATGTTAATTTGTTCATTCAAAAATGTGTATTTCCAGTCACAAGTAACTACAAGGCACTGTACTAGTGCTATGTGTAGATCCCAAGTAGGATAGAATGTTGTGGAAATCATTATATACTGGGAAGAGTAAACTTATTACTCTAATGATAGGTACTTTGTGGTAAGTGAGAGGAGAAAGGTACCAAGACCTCTGGAAGTTCAGGGGAAGGAGTGCTAATTTCCAGCTAATTTCTGTTAGAGGCTCTTTGTGTGATATAGAAGAAATTTCATTTGGCTGCTAGTAAGAGACATGACTACAGTGGCTTATAAAGAGAATAGTATTTCATGTAGGCAGCATGGTGGCTCCATAGGGTCATCAGGGAGTCAGGCTGCCTGCTTTTTGCTCTGCTATCATTAGCAGTGGCTTCCATCCTCAAGATCACCTGATGGCTGCTAGAGTTCCGGCTGTCTCATCTACATTCCAGGAAGCAGAAAGAAGGAAGAGGAGAAGACCAAAGGGACTCTTCCAATACAGTCAGCTCCCTCAAAGGAATTTTTATGTTTGTTTCATATAACACTTTTGCTTTCATCTCATTGACCAGAACTTAGTCACATGACCACACCTAACTAACTCTAAGAGAGGACAGAAAATGTAGCCATTTAATCATCCTGAATAAAATATATCTTCTGTTATCAAGGAAGAAGGGAAGCGTGAATACTTGGGGCCAATTGGCACTATCTGCCACATGTATTTTAGAATAAAGGGCCAGATAATAAATATTTTAGCTTCATGAGTCATCTGGTTTCTGTCAACTCCTGCTCAACTCTGACATGGTGGTGTGAGGGCAACCACAGTCAATACATAAATAAATGGTGCGGCTGTGTTTCAATAAAAAGTTATTTACAAAAACAGATGGCGGGCTGGATTTAACCCATGAGCCATAGTTTACAGACTTCTGGTTTCGTGATTCATTGTACAAAATCTGCCACTGTGCCCAAATATTTCAGCTAAAATGTTATTCTCACAAGTTTGGGTGTAGACACCCCCAAAAGATGAGAATGGAGAATGGATGTGATAAGATGGTTTGGTGGGAGATCCCGGTGATCCCAGGGTTACTCCAATGGCAGGCAGCCTAGTAGAGTGGCCCTCCCTTCTGCTTTGCTCACTGGGTATCCCTCCCCAGACCACAGTCATGGCCAAAGAAGATGACCAAGGGGCACCCCAGCTGGAGAAGAGAGAATAGGACATGCGGTAAATAAAAATCTGAGGGTTGAATGGGCACATAGTATTCATTGAGTACTGTAAATATCTGTTTCCATATTCTTGAGCTTTTTGGCACCCAGGGAATAAACTAACAACAGATGTTTGGGGTGGGGGTTAGAGAAAGCTCTTTCTAATTTTCCTAGCCTCAAAAAATTCCACATTTGTATCTGGCATCCCCTTTGCTAGAGTAGAACCAGCATTAAGACAGTATTCGTTCTATAATATCACATCAAACCTTTGTGTTTATCATTAAAAATATGGCAACATCCCTGCAGTTATAAACAGAGTTACCAAGGAAACCAGTTTTATCAAAATTAGCTATTTATTCCCTCTTCTCTCTCTCTCTACACCTCCCCCCACCCCCAAATCTACCTGGGTTTTCTTTGGGCTGAAAGGTATGATAAGCTGTTATCAGCCTGGGCTTAGTAGCTAATTAGGTCCTAATATTGAATCATAGAATTACATTGCTCTTTTCTGTAACTATGCTGTAGTGTGTTGTCTGTGCTTATTAAAAATAGACACAGTGATGGAACAATTAGTTTATCATATGTGTTTAAACTAGTCATAATAGCAGTCCCCTAGAGCAGTGGTCTAGCAAACCCAACAGAAAGAAGATAAAACCTGTTGGTCTATAAAAGCCTTGTGGCCCTTTCTCTTTGCATGAGGACATGGCTGTGAAAGGAGGTGCTTCCTGGGTGGAGTTCCCAGTTCTTCAGGATTTTCTTATCTTTATTGTCCATTACAATAGAGAACATTAGCAAATATCCATATTCTTTAGTCCTCTCAGAGCAGGAGTCCACAAACTATAAAGGGATAGATAGTAAATATTGTAGGTTTTGCAGGTCACAAGAAATGGCATGGAAACAGCCATAGACAATATGCAATGAATATGTGAGGCTGTGTGCCAATAAAACTTTATTTATACAAACAGATAGCAGGCCACTTCTGGCCCTCAATCTGTAGTCCAGAGCCTTGGTCACCAATGTAGGGAATGAACTTGCAGTTGGGCCTCTTAGATGGGAGCAACACCTGGAGAAGGCGAGATGAGCCATCAGGAACAACATGCTCATCCACAGCTATCCTCTGTGGGGTTCTCTCCACACTTGTCCATTTGTCATCAGGAGGGGAGATTTCTTACTGTCCTCTGTGGGATGGATTAGGGATCAGGTGACCTGACTAGGGTGCTTAAGGTTGTGACATTTCCCCATCTTTAATCTACTCTGCCTACCCCAAAGAGGATCAACTGAGACGATGGATGGAAAGGACTTTGTGAACCATGGCTGTGTAAGGCATGGCTGTTAGTGCATTGCTAGAGCCGATGTCACAGAGTGGCAGGGTGGGAATGACCCTTCAGGTTTACAAATACCACAAACTGTTTTTGGCTTACCAACAGGAATTGATTGGTTCACAGTTTTGAGGCTAGGAGAAATCCAAAATCAAGATATTGGCAAAGCCTGCTTTCTCCCTGAGTCTGGTGCTGGCTGTAGGCAATCCTTGGGTTCCTTGGCTTTTATCTCGGGCTCCCATACAGGCCGTTGTCCTCTGTTTCCTGGCTTCTGTGACTTCTGGGGGCTCTTTAAAAGGTCTTCTCTAATATGGATTTAGATCCATCCTCATTCAGTTGGGTCACATCTTAACTAAAAACAACATCGTCAAGATGTCTTATTTACCATAGGTTCACACAGACAGGAATGCATATTAAGATTAAGAACATGTCTAAAGTGAGGTACGTTATCTAATCGACCACGGCCACCCACATCGCTCTTCTGGGAAGCTGTCTAGCCTGTCTTTTAATCTTCTTAATGGTAGAACTCATGACATTCCAAGGTAGATTGCTCCATTTTGAGATAGTGTTGGTTGTCGGAAATGTCTTGCTGATACTAAATCAAAATCTGTCTTTCTATAGCTTCCTATCTTCCACCCATTGGTCCTGGTTCTATGCCTTAGTGTTTTCTAGAACAAGGTTAATATCTTCTTCACAGGATAGCTCTCTGAATATTTGAAGATTGAGATCATGGCTTCTAAGTCATCTCCTCACTTGGCTAAACACTAGCAGTTCCTTTAATTGTTTCCATATGCCATGGGTTTGATTTTGCTATTTAGGTTGCTCTCCTCTGCATGAGTTTGAGTTCCTGAAGTTCCCTTCTTAGCTGGTATACCCAAAGTTGCATGCGGTATTCCATGCATGTTCTGCAGAGTAGAGCAGGATCTAGATTTAATGCTTCTGCTAATGCAGCCTAAGGTAGCATGAGCTCTTCTGGTGACCAAGAGTTTGAAGTTGACTAAAACCTCTAAGTGTTTTTCTCCACATACTACAAAATCATGGCTATTCCATCCTGACTTGTGCATCGAAAGATTTACCTTGATTTTTAATAAAAATATTCTGGCTGGATTTGGCACCTTTTTATACAAAGTCAATGTCTTTTTTGGATTGTTATGACATATCTTTTTCAATCTTTGGGTAGTCTCCTGTTTGATGAGAATACTGGCTATTATGTAAGACCAAACACGACTTCACATCACGTAGCCTGAGTTTGACTATAGTTGAGTTACAGCCTCTAAATCAGCACTACTCAATTTTTTACTGGTCTGTGATGACACAGGTAAAAGATTTCATTAAATTACTGCCTGTGGTAACTGGGAAAGTAAACCACATACTGACTGAAGATGTAGCTTTAGGGGAAAAGGCAGGAAAAGTTCTGAGTGCTAGTTTGCTGTTTCCTTCTTGCTACTTGTGGCAAATTCCTACAAAAGAAAGCCAACCCGTTTGAGGGCCGATTTGGAGAGAAATACTGCCTTGCTTAGGAGGTGCTCTCTGCCTGACATCCAAATGTATTGGGAATCCTATGATTTGAAGGTTCATTTGGTTGGTTTCTATGCCCCCCAATGAAATAGGAGTTATAGTGGCTCCAAAACCAACACCTTAGCAGCAAGTAAGACTGGTGCCCACCCTGGCCAAGACAGGATTAAGGGTGTTGACTTCCACAGTCCTGGACTGCCTGCCTCTGAACTCATTTTAAATTAAATACTAAGTCCTTCTCTTTACTCTCCCGAGATTTTTGGATTTGTTGTTATATAACTGACCTTAATCTTAATTGAGACATGTGGTCTGGAGGCCAATTGTGCAAGCTTTTTTTCTGTTATGCTGAGGATATGGTACATTATTCTCTGGGCAGGGGGAGTGACCTGCAGAGACCTGATCAGTTCCATCGACTTTCTGGGTTCCATAGATTTACAGCTTCGGTCTCCTTCCTGTGGCTTTCTCTTACTATGTCTGAATTTCTTCTGTTTATAAAGAACTCCAGTATTCCAGAATGAGCCCCAATCTCATTCAGTTGGGCCATTCCTTAATTTAAAATAACATCTTCAAGAGATTCTATCTACAATGGGTTCACACCCACAGGAAAGTGGATTAAGATTAAGAACATGTCTATATTGGGGTATACAATCCAATCCACCACAATGAATTTCAAATGCTCTGAGTAGGAGAGGGAAACAAGAATATCCCAGCCCCTGACAGCTGCCAAAGACCCCAAGCTGTGGGACCACGATCCTGTGCCTTAACTGAAGATGCCTCGGGGAGGGAAGGGAACTGAAAGGAAGTGGAAGGGGGTGTCAAAGGAAATGTGGCCAAGCTCACAGTTCTTCTCAAGTCTGGTGCAGCCTGGGAGGCCCGGATACTAGGAAGTGTTTTTTCAGTCAAATCCAGTCTTTAAGGCGGAACCTGCACGACATCAAGTGAAGTGGAATTTGATCCATGTAGACAGCTGATCTGGACATTTTTGGCCTAGATTATTTGTTTGGCTGTCTCCACTGATCAAATTAACTGGATAATTGCCAAATCTCTTCTCAGTTGTGTTCCCCTAGGCAGCTGGTGCAGCCAGCAGGATGGGGTGGGAGCCTCCAAGGACAAGGCAGATTAGAGAATTAGCACATTCTCGCTACCTGGTAGACCCAGGGAATTGTCCGTTTAATCAGGGATGGGAATTGGTGGCCTGGGTTGGTGGGAGGTGGGTGATATATGAGCCTCAGAGCTCCTAGCTTCATAAACAGGAAGGTAATACAGCAATGCAGCCTGAGTTTCCTTAAGTAACCCTTCTAGACCAGCAAATAAGACTGCCTAAAAATAAAGCCTCGAGAACCTATTGAGGCAATCTACCCTAACTTGGGTCTTAGTCACTGTGGCACGAGTGTTGAGGGGTATTATGTGGTCTCTTCTCTAAGCTATTGTTTTTGTGGGGGCATGAGTTTCTTAAAGTCTGGGGCCAGTGTAAATGAGGCTGTGGAAAAGACAAGGAAAGAGGTCTTCATTCTTTTCCTCTCCTGAAGCGTGGGAATGTAGGGTCTAGCTCTCACTGGGACACTTTGGAGCTTGACTGTTTCTCTGATTTTTGGGGTGTGTGTCTTGTCTCCTTAACCAGGACCCATCTTCTTTAAGAGAATTTTTCTTTTGTGGTCTCTTCAGCACCCAGCAGGCTGTCAGGTACATAATCAGTTCTCAGTGAAGCTGATTGGTCAACTGCTCAATTCAGTAAATATTTACTAAGCACTTATTATATGCTTGTACACTCTAGGGAGTACAAAAACAGGCAAGCCTGGTTTATGAGGAGCCACCGTCTCCATTTCATGGGGGTGACAAATGATCACAGTGCATTATAGGAAGGGAGATAATAGTTTTGTATGGAAGCGCTAAGGGAATAAAGAATGGAAATGGAAACTTATATAGGCTCACTGATCTAGAGCCCTGGGCTGAGGAAACAAGGGAAGTGTTATTATCCCCATTGTATAGATGAGAATACTGAGGTTCAGAGAGATTAAATATCTTGCTCGAGGTCATAGCACCAGCAAGAGTCAGAGATGGGATTCACACTCAAGTTTGCACCTCCAAACTGGCCCCTTTTAATGGATTACATCTCATCTTTGAGAGGTGGGAAAGGCATTGGGCATCTGGACCAGGAAAAGGTCTCTGTAGCCCAAAGCAGCCTGCAGGTGGGTCTGTTAGATTCATACATTGATGTTGTTTTCAATCAAACTGATATTTAAAGATAGAATATTTCACATAAGGATTCAGACCTTCAACTTTACTTTAAAAATGAGAAAACTTGGTATTTGTGTACCAGCGTTTATAGCAGCATTCTTCACGATAGCCAAAAGGTAGAAGCAACCCAAGTGTCAATCAAATGATGAGAGAATAAATAAAATGTTTACAAATACAATGGAATATTATTCAGCTCTGAAAACAAATAAAGTTCTGATACTCAAGGATGAACCTTGAAGACAGGTGTTGAGCGAAATGAGCCAGACACAAAAGGACAAATATTGTATGATCTCACTTATATGAAATTTCTAGAATATGCAGATTTGTAGAGCTAGACAATAGATGGCAGGTAACTGGGCAGGGATAGGCAAGAAGGATGGGGAGTTAATGCATAATGGGTGCAGAGTTTGTTTGGGGTGACGGAAAAGTTTTGGTAATGGGTGGCGGTAATGGGTGTTAATTGTGAATGTGAGCAACACCACTGAAATGTATGCTCGAGAGTGGTGGAAATGGGAAATTTGTGTTGTATATATGTTAGCACATTAGGAAAAAAAAACAGAAAGAGAAGACCTGCCACTCCCATCTGACCACAGCTTGCTCATGCTCAGCAGCAGCTGCCTGCCCTTAAATGGGGTACAGGCTTTCTGCTTAGCAGGGGGTACCCTCACCTTCTCCACTCCTTGTCTGACCTCTTCAGGCATTTGAGTTTCTGACCCCTGAAGCAGAAGGGTCCCCACCTCTCCTCCAACCCTCATCCCTGGATGATACTAATGAACGTATTCTAGCAGAAAGAGCACTGGGCAAGGAGTCAGAGATCTTGGGCTCTCGTTCCAGCTCTGCGATCTCGGTCATATCACTTGACCTCTTCTGATTGCAGTTTCCTCACTGCACAATGGAGCCATGCTATTTCTTTCTGTAGCTCACAGCATTTCTGTGGAGGTAAAAGCCTTCAGGAACTGTCCACCGTCAGGGTTGAGGGTAGATTCTGGAGGGAGTGGTGGTGTCTTCTGGGCCCCTGGACCCTTTCTGTCTTCCCCATGGCACCTGGATGTACTTGGCTACAGTGCACGCCCATTTGCACCATCAAAGGATTCAAGTCATTCCTTTAGATCTATTCAGCATCCTCGGTCCTGCAGGGATGTGGGTGCAGGGATTTCCAGGAGGCTTTTGTCAAGAAGGTCCTTGGTCCTCACAGGTCTGGCCCTGCCGGACAGGTACGTGTGCCCGTGGCCCATTCTGGCAGGGGAAGTGGACCCTGTGTCTGCCCGTCATTTGAACTCTGTTCTGTGCCAGTTCAGTAAGCAATCTCCCTCAAACCATTTCTGTTGGCCTCCCTCTCTTGGGAACTTCTGCTTTGTCATTTAAAATAGTTTGGGAACTTCAGATTTAGCCTAGTGTCAGAGCAGTTTATTTGGTCTGTAGGCGTTTTTGTTTTTAAAATTCATGACAAGTTCCTTGCGACATGTTTTATTATATTTTCACCACCTGTTCTACCTTGGGGGTGGTTTTAAAATCTGGAACTATCTATTTGTCTTTTTTTTTTTTTTTAAGTGTCCTTATTTTCCATTTATATGTGCCTTACACACATATATGCACATATATAATATGGATTTAAATAGGGATGGATGGAAATATATATATATGATGTAGTGAATTAAATTTTTTATATATATATATATATTTCTCCCTTCCCCTGTGGCTTGATTGACTTTAAAGTGTGGTTGTAGTGGTTGAAGTTGTATGTTTTGCCACACTAATTATGGAGTTTTAAATGAAAAATTTGTAAAACAAATAAATACTTGGAAAACCCTTTGCCAGTGTAAAGTGCTATCTCCATGAACATTAATAGCAAAAGAATATATCACACTAGCTAATCCTCCAAGGATAGAAGCATTCAAAAGCTTTATAAGTTCTTCCAGCCTTCACTGGAAAAATCAAGTCTCCACATAGATATTCAACTAGGATAGCCGGAGGCTCAGCAGTGGAGGTGGAGATCCATCCTTAAACTCCTAATCCATGCGATTATTTGTAGTATTTCTCTGTGTCAACCAGGACAAAGGCCAAGGGCATATTTATAGAACTGTGTTCACTTTCCTTTCTCTTAAAATGTAAGTACCATGCATTCAGCTTTAATGATGGTCTCCACTGAGCCCCTGGATCTAGGGTTGCCTGAAGCCTGATCTTTTCAGTGATGTAAGCCAATAAATTATCTTTGGGCTTCAGTTACTTAAAACCAAAACCCTAACAAAGAAACCAAAACACAACCTATGCTATCAGACTTAAGCTTTTAATCATATGTTATGTACTTAAACTTGACAAAAAATGTGAGGTGGGTATTATCTCCATTTTTTAACAGATGAGAAAACAGATATCCACATGGAATATCCCATTGCTTATAGAAGCAGGCCAACAGGTGTAGTACAAGACTCAAAAGAAATTAAGCGTCTCTTAAAAGAAATAAAAAAGTAGGTCTAAAACACATTGGGAACACTTAACCTATTTTAATTTTTCATAATATCATGGGCAAATATGTATTTGTATCTCTGATATGGTGCTCAGTCATGCCCCTCCTGCTGAGAATTTCAGGAAGGATTTTGTTTGTGGCATTAACACATTGATCTTCTCTTTATTGCCACGGAAACCGTAAGCTTCCCAAGGGCAGTCAGGGAGCCCTCTGTGTCCTCTGTAGGCCCCTGATGTTCTTGTGTCACAGAGAGGTGATCTGTAGTATTGCACGGCTGGTACTATGGGGAACAATTTGAGTGGCATGCATAAGTGGACTCTGCAGAGTAATATCCTGGGACAAATATAAACCCAGGATCTTGTAGGGGTTTGGTGTCACATAAATCCAACTTAAGCAAGTTATCTGACCTCTTTTAGCATCAATCTCTCCAACTGTAAATGAGAATACTATGATTAATAGTAAATGATCAATAAATGGTAGCTATTCCTATTACTTTGCAAAGTTTGATCAAATAAATCTGGGATCTACCATATACTGAAGTCTTATCTTAGATTCATCATGCTCATTAGTATATTAAAGACTTGGAGTCCTTC
Organism: Cabassous unicinctus; assembly: GCA_029593785.1. Taxonomy (NCBI): domain Eukaryota; kingdom Metazoa; phylum Chordata; class Mammalia; order Cingulata; family Chlamyphoridae; genus Cabassous; species Cabassous unicinctus. The sequence continues at coordinate 19,528 of JAQZBX010028837.1, forward strand.
AGTAAAGAAAATGGGTTAATTGTATTTATCCCAGTGTTTTCCAAACCTGACTTAAGGACAAAATGCTTTTCTCCTCTGCTATATTCCTGCAGAGGAAAGTAGGGTCCCATGGAACGCATACTGAGATACCCCAGGGGTGCGTACCCTACAGTAATTGAGGGGGATTCATTAGACCACCACTAGGGGGTGTGCCAGCCAAGTTTTCTGATTCCACGTCAGAAAAGAGTATTTGCTCTGGGCTTCCAAGCCCAGCTCCACTGGGGAGAAGGAAAGATCAAAATGGCAGTAGTTTCTAGGAACAAGGGATAAAAAGAGAAGTGGTCACACCACGTGGAAGGACGGGAGATGCCCTTCCTTTCTGTCATGATGCACAAATGGGTGGCCTTTGGGTAATGAAGCACCAGAGATCCCCGCTAGAAGGCGAGGAGGGTCCTGAAGGTCAAGCAGGGAGGGACGGCGATGGTAGGGGTGGCAGAGCCCAGTGCAAAGAACTCAGGGAGGAAAGCCTGGGTCCTGGGCCCCCCAGAAACCTCAGTGAAGAGGAAGGGACATTGAAAAGACAGACATTTTTGAGGATTTTTGGTTTTTGTATCTAATATGAAGATTTACTCTCTCTCGGTGTATATACCTATATATTTTAATAAGCATTGCATGTATGTCTTTGCATAAGTGAATTAAGGTGGTCGCATTGAAGGTGGGCGATGAACATTAGGTGATAAAAGCATTCCTAGTAGAAAATTTATAAAGTTCAGCCAAGCAGAAAGAGATCCCTTGCAACCAGATACCCACCCCCGGCAGCACTGTGAGGCAGGGGTGCAGTATGAGTAACGGGGTATCTGAGGGACCACATGCTAGTTAGCATTCCTTTGGTTACAAGTGACAGAAATCCAATTTGAACTGCTTAGGCGAACAGGGGGATGGATTTTAAGGATCTGGAATCATCTGTTTCGTGGACCCCAAGGGCAAAAATATAGCCAGGCCTCAGAACCACGGTGACAGGAGGGACTCTCCTGCTGTCGGGACACTCTCCTTCTCTGACCCCAGTCTCTTCCTTTTTGCCTTTGCCTCCTTTGGCCTCTTCTCTCTGCAGACAGGCAGCTGTGGTAGGTATCAGACCCGTAGGGCAGGACACTTGGGGATGCATCTGCAACTTCCAGGCATCCTGTCCTATCATTTCTGCTGCTGGAAAGAGAGTCCCTCAGTTCCATTTCCAAAATTCGCGGGGAAGGAGAGGAATGTTCTGGCTTGGGTACGATTTCTACTCTGAATTGATCAACTGTGGCCAGGGGCCAAATAGTGCATGATGGACCCTTCCTGTGGCAAGTGTGTGTGTGTGCAAGTGTGTGTGTGTGTGACGTTCCCGGCAAAGCTGGAGTTGGGAGGTGGGGAGCGGGTACTGGCAGACCAAACAGTATCTGGTAGTGTATATAGTTTCCATATTTACATAGCTGGGATTAAACTGTATGTAAATGTATCCTGTTTAGACCAAACATTATGTCACCAGAATTTCCCCAGTCTTCAAAATATTTGTAAACAGCATTCTGAAATGTTGCATTTATGGTAGATTGAATTGTGTATCCCAGAGAAAACACATTCTTAAGCCCATTCCTATGGGTGTGAACCCATTGTAAACAGGACCTTTTGAAGAGGTGATTTTTAGTTAAGATGTGGCCAAGTCAATCAGGCTGGGTCTTAATCCTATTCCTAGAGGTTTTATAAGAGAAAGGCACTGGGAGGAGCCAGAAGCCAGAAGTCACCAGAACCAGGAACAGAAGGAGAGATCAGCACCATGTAACGGAAAAGCCAAGGAACCCGAGGTTTGCTGGCTAGCCAGAACACTCCCGACCTGGGAGGAAGCAAGCCTTTCAACCTCTGAAATCATGAGAAAATAAGTTTCTGTTGTTTAAGCCAAAACCAACTTGTGGTGTTTGTGATCATAGTCTAGCAAAGCTAAGGCAGCACTGAGATAACTTAGCAAATCCCCAATTGTTGGACATTTAGGTTGTTGCCAATTTTTTTTTGCTATTATTATTTATTAATAATATTGTGATGAAAGGAATATTCCTGACTCCACAGTTCCCTATGCCATTTCAAAGTTGTTTGTAGGTTTAATGTTCTGGATTTCACTCTCTCCTCTGCTTCACTTTTCCCTTCAACTTTTCCCCAAAGGAGGACAGCAGTAGGTGTTGATGGTTGAGCAGTGTGGAGTAGAGGAGAGGAGAAAGATAGGTTTAGTGCTCTTTGGGGGCCCAGCTCTGCCTTGTCTCTGCCTGGTTTCCTTCTGGAAACAGATATAGGTAAAGTGGATCCTTCTGTGAGTAACTCCTGTCACCTAGTAAATCAAGATGCCAACATCCTCAAAGTTAGACATCTCAGGAATGAGGATCTCTTCAGATCAAGGCTGGGGGAGTTGAACACTGGGGAATCTAGGAATGGAGAGAATCTAGGAGAAGAGGAAGAATGTGAAGGATTCAGGCTCAGGGGCACCCAAGCAAAGGTTGGCTACACAATCTGTGCAAAATTCACAATCACCCTGCTTTGAGGAGCAAACAAGGGTTGCCCAATCACTAATCTCCTACATTTTCCTGTGGGAAGGTCAGACTCAGAATGTGGGTGATGTTTGACAACCTGTGATTTTCCCAAGTTGGAGTTAAACATTTGCTCAGGTTGAAATGTGGCTTTAAAGGCCCTTTGAGGAATAATGAAATGTCTTGAATGTGGGGTCATGTGATGCATTTTTGTAGACAGCAAAGAATTTCTGATGTTCATAACTTTTTCTCCTCAGCAGGAGAGAGTTTTGACTATTTTTAGGAAACTCCACTGAATGCCATTAGAAAGGGAAAGAGACTAAAATTCATGTCCGATGCTGTGCCAGGCACTGTGCTGGATGCTTTACATGTATTTTATGTTTCTGAGGTTTTAAATGTGGATACCCTACACAGCACTTTCTGTGTTGACTTGACCGGACGTTAGAGCTGGTGTATTATTTCAGGTGATTTGAGTTTTGGGGGAAGGTTCAGAATGTCCTCTGTCATTGTTTTTTTTGCATTTTCAAACATTTCTATTTGTGGAATATTTTTTTTATTAGATAATCTAGTTCCTTGTGTCCTGGAGTGGCTCCAAATGTTTTATCATTTTTATTTGTTTTGAATAATAATACGTGAATAATAATACCAAGTGATGTGACTCGGGAGGTGGATCATTTCTCAAGCTAGGGCTCTATCTAATTTTGTTTTGGAAACTGCTAAAATCATTCAAGCAACAGGGCTTGGAGGCACCATGTTTCTGACTGAGGGTAGGGAAATAAGAAAAAAAAAAATTCTTGCTCAGTTTGGGAAGGAGGGATTCTGTTCCCTGAATATGATGCTTACATCCATGGGCAGGCCATGCCTTTAAGCTTGAGGACATCTTGAGTGTATAGGAAAGGCACATTCATTTGGATTGTCTTCTAAAACTTGGAATTTGGGGTCATAGATTTACATTTTTGCATCATCTAAGAAAAAGTGTTTGGTAAATAAAGAACAATGCAAATCAGATAGGAGGAGCAATGTATAACCTCTTTTAAAAAAACAACAACTCAATTTCCAGCTCATTAGGGCAACTTTGCCAGGTCTTTTATCTGGAAACCCTTGGTTAACTTAGGAGTCACCAACTGAGGTTAGCAGAGGTGTGCTGTTTCAAACCTTAAAAAGTGTGTTCCTGAAAAGACAATCACAACCATGACTTTCTGCTAATTCAAATCTCCCTCTGAGTCAGTAAAAAAAAAATATTTAGTAAAATAGAGAGATTGCTACATAAATTGACTTTGTTTAGGGGATTTTAGCAAGCCACTTAAACTTTTTGGGTCTGTTTCCTCATTGGCAAAGTGGGATAATAACAGGTCCTTCTAGTAGGACTATTGGGAGGATTCCTTGAGCTAATTAATGTAAACTGGTTAAAATAGTGCCTGACAAGAAGCATGGGATCAATACATGCTATTTATTTATTTATTTATTTATTTATTTGGTGGGCAAGCACTTAGTGGCTGCTTGCGTGAATTGCATTGGTGTTTTACTCATATCAGTATAACAAGGAGCTTGTGTTCTCTGGGCAGACAACAATGGCGGTGGGGGAGAGGAAGCTTGGAGGGGCTTAAAAAGGTAAAGAGGACACTGACATTTACTGACTCCAACGATGTACCATTACTTTATTTTATAACGAATACATATTTAACCCTAAGTAAATGTATAATAATAATGTATAGACTATCTTGTCTCCTTCATAGACCAGGAGAAGTGAAGAACCTTGCCAGGCGAGGACAGGGTGTATGCAACAGAGCCAGGTTCAAATCCCGCTGCTCCTGCCTCCCTGCCCATTAGGCCAGCGGGAGACTACAGCCATGTTTACCCTGGAAAAAGCATAGCTTAGTGAGCCATTTCTGTTGAGATCTGACGGAAGCAAGTGGCCTTCAGCCAGCCTACTCTAGAAAATGTGGCTCATCAGAAGAAGGCTGCGGGGGAGACAGTTCTCTGTCAACCGCCCTACGGGAGAAGTGGGGCAAAAGCCAAGTTCTTAGCAAGTTTGGGTACTCTGTGAGATGGTTCTGTTTTGTCTAACTTCATGCAAGTCCCTTGGCTTTTCTGAGCCCTAGTTTCATTCTTTGTGAAATGGGGATAATAACACCCACTTTGCAGGACTGTTCAAGGATTAGTAATAATACCCCACAGCCTACAGCACAGTGCCTGGTGCATAGAAGGGACCCGACAAAGAGGAGCCCACCATCATCCTTGATACTCACCGTGGCTCCTTCTCTCTGCCTCTCCTCCAGGGCATCTGCCAGGCAACCAGAGTGGGATGACTGGGAGGCTAAAGTCAGAGAAGAGATGAATTCCCCGCCCCCCTCCCTTCTTCTTGTCCACGTGCAAAACGCCCGCATCCCTGCCACCCACAGCTCAGCCTGAGCAGAGTGTCTACCCATCTCCTGCTCCTCCTCTCTTCATGCCCTTCTGGACAATGGGGTCTTAGAGAAGTACATTTCCCGCCCCAGTGAGGCTCTTGGATCCACCAAACCAGGATGACTGGCTTGGCCGAGGGATCACAGAAGATCGTCATGACAACTCCCCACGCTGGGGAGGTGCTTCTGCAAAGTGCTCTTTTAGCAATTGGCCCTGAGCAGAGTAACCACAGGGTGGGGAGATACCCGGAGACTGGGAGGAGGGGTGGCCACGCAGTGAATAGCTCTAAGGAGTGAAGGGCAGGAAGCAGGATGGGGATGTTCTGATTTATTTAAAATTCTGTAAGAGCAGGGGTGGGAAGGCAGGGACTGGGTATCTCCTCGTAAGTCTTGGATAGGGTTCTGGCAGCAGTGTCAATTTTCCTTTCCTCCTTTCCCTTTCCTTTTTTTTCTCTCCCTGTCTTCTGGTTATTGCTTTCCTCTCCTTAGCTGGGTGCTCATGGGGCCAGCCTCATGCTGTACCCTCTGAGTCCTCCCATCAATCTGATCTGGTTCCCAATGTGTGATTTAGTGGTGTGGCATGCCCCGAAAGCCAGCAGGAGGGTGGCAGGAGCAGGGGAGAGAGGCGGGGAAAAAAAAACACCCCAAAACGTTTGATCTGCTGAAACGCAACTTAAGAGCAAACCCATGCACATTACTGAAGGTATCAGCTGGGTCCTGCCTACAGTTATGTCAAACAAAGTATGCTGCGAAGCGCCAACTCTCCCTTTGTGCTGTGACACCGAGAGCTGCCAAAAGATATTAAAAAGCTTGCATGAACTAGGTGATGGCAGCTGTAACTATCTAAGTTATTGCCTGGCAGCTGCAGTGCTGCCTCACTGCTGCTGGCCGCCTTTATAGTTGATTCTCCATTTGTTTGCCCTTTCTCTAGCAACCCATAGCACCAAGCCGGCGGTGGGCAAGACGCCGCCCCAGCCCCCTCGCGCCTGCAGAAGGAGGCTCGCGGCGAGCAGTGCCGAGAGAGACCTCCGTGGAGCTCCTGGGAGAAGTTGCATTTCTCTTGGCCAGGCCCCAAGCCCAGGTTTGAAGCGGTCAGCTTAAATCCAAGGAACCTCGGATGCGTGGATGGCGGAGAGGGGAGCACGCACACCCAGGCACATACGCGAAATGCAGCTTTTTGTGTTTGTGGCTTTTTTTTTTTTTCCCTTCCATGTTGGCTCTGAGCGAGCTAGAACGATATCGCCAGCTCCAAGCCCTGCCAGTCCTACATCTGCTCCCTAAAACCTCCAGCAAATAAGAATACGGTGGGGTTATTTAACCAACACTTACAATATACACACTTTTCAGCTTTTCTCCCCCTGGGTTGCCCAGGCTCAGGGATCTGGATGCTGGTGGCAAAGGGTTGAGAGATAAGGGGCTAATGATCCCTGTGGGCATCTGTCTCCAAAGCCTCCTTCCCTGGCATGTTGATCTGTGGCATAAAATACATTTCATTGTCAGGGGCTTTGGGGAAGGTGTCTGTACCGAGCTGGTTTTTTGTATTCTTCTGTTGAGTTGGGTCTTTTCAGCTGTCTGTTAAATAATTCATACAGCTCATGAAAGTAATATTTCTGGGATGTAGGGGGTTCTATTTTTCCAATTCCCTTTCACTCCATCTTTTTTTTTTTTAAGTGGTTGTGGGGAGAACTTGGCAGGTATGGCCTGGGTGGTATAATAAAACCGTCTGTCTTTTCCTCTCACCTCTCCAGCTCAGGCTGGGAGACCAGGAGGGGTTGCTGACCTTCAGCAGGCCAACTCAAGGTCAAGACTGAGGCTCGTGTTTGGTTTTCATCTCAGAGTTCAGCCATCAAAGGGATCCGAATGTGCAGGCCTTTTTCATTGCTTGGGCTAAGAACCCGTCAGAGTCGTTTTTCTGTCAGGAGGGTCTTTCCTTTTAATACGCCTAAATATTTGCCCAGTGCCTGGCATGCCGCTTTGCCCTGGTAAATATTCAATGAGTGTACAGCAAAATGGATTGGATTGAGACCATTCCGGAGGAAGGTGTAGGGGCCAGGCAGGACTCGGCACCCTTCACCTCTGTTATAATCGTCAAGTCAATCAAATGATTGGATTGGCCATTTTATTCCCCTTTGCATGTCAGGCAGGTCTTTAGGCTTTGCTAATGCAAAAGCAAAGCCTCTTCCTCTAGAATGAGCCTCAACTTTCTAGCTTTGCACACCCCCAAGCTGGGTCCCACTGAGGGCTGATATCCACTTTCTCTCTCTATTGGGCTGTAACCCTCAATTCTACTGAAGCTCCCTCAGAGTGGAGACCAGTTCCACCAGCTTCACTCCTTGATGTTCAACATGAAAAGCAATGTTGGATATGTGGTAGGTATTCTCTAAGTGTTTGTCGAACGAAAGTGCGAAAGTTTATTTGCTGTAACTAAAGCTGGTTTTTATGATGTTGGGTGAATCTTCCTGAAGTTCTGAGGGGAGAGGAGAGTTCCGTCAAGCTCTCCCATCCCAGTGGAATCCCCCTTTGTCCTGGACCTCCACAGCCCCTGGTGAGCTTCTCTAGCCCGTGTGCCACTGGAAAGCCCATGGGGCTCGGGCTCTGGAGGAGAATGGCCGCCCAATTACTGGTACAGCCTGGGCGACAATTTCATGTCTCTAAGCGTCACTGGTAAAATCTATACCTACGCCATAGAATGACTGGCGGCATCAAATGATACAAAACATAAATGCTCAGCATGTCTTTCTCAAGTGTTTGTGGTCTAGGTGGTGATGGGCATGCAGCAGGGGGAGAATAGAGCAGAGAGACTAAAGAATTGCCACGTCCACCTTGAGAAAGGCCGGAGATGTTCTTAGATGAATCTTGGAAGTTTTGTGGAGGAGGTGGGAGTTTAGGGGGTTCGAGTGATGCTCGAGAGATATCTGGAGGGTAGAGGTGAAGAGAAACTTCTGTGATCTGAGGAATGGAGGGAGGAGGGAACTTGTGGGCTCTGCTTCACAGCCTCACCTTTCTTAATTCTCCATCTCCACTGCCTCGTAGGTGCCGTGTCCCCATTCTGCAGAGGAGGAAATTAAAGGGGAATGAGAAGAGCTGACTTGCAGGTGCCAATCCTTTTTTTTTTTTAAAGATCCATTTATTTACTTTATTTATT
>JAQZBX010028838.1:0-27612 GCA_029593785.1 Cabassous unicinctus
TAGTTTTAGGTTTAGGGTTAGGTTTAGGGTTATGATTAGGGCTACTGTTAGGGTTAGGGGTAGGTTTAGGGAAAGGGTTAGGTTTAGGGTTATGGTTAGGGCTACGGCTAGCGTTAGGTTTGGGGTTTGGCTTAGGTTTAGGGATGGGTTCGTGTTAGGTCTAGGCTTAGTTTTAGAGTCAACTTTAGTGTTAGGGCTTGGGTTAGTGTTACTGTTAGGGTTAGGGTTTGGGCTAGCTTTAGGGTTATCGTGAGGGCTGGGTTAGTCTTAGGGTTAGCCATAGGGTTATGGTTCACTTTAGGGTTAGGGTTAGGATAAGGTGTAGGGTTAGGGTAAGGGATACGGCTAGGGTTGTAGTTAGAGTTAGGGTTCGGACTAGGGTTAGGCTTTGCGTTAGATTTAGAGTTAGGGTTACCTTTAGGTGATGGGTCAGGTTTAGGGTTAGGGCAAGGGTTCAGTGTAGGGTTAGGTTTTTTGTTACGGCTAGGGTTAGGGTTAGGTTTAAGGTAAGGCCTAGCTTTAGGTTTAGGGTCAGGGTAAGGTTTAGGGCTAGGGTTAGGGATAGGGTTCGGTTGAGGGTTTTGGCTGTCTTTAGAGTTAGTGTTAGGGCAAGGGTTAGGTTTAGAGTTTGTCCTTGGTTTAGGGTTAGGGTTAGGTCTAAGCTTAGGGTTAATGTTAGGGTTAGGGCTAGGTTTAGGTTTAGGTTTAGGGCTAGGGTTATAGTTAGGGCTACGGTCAGGTTTATGGTTATGGTTAGGGTTAGGGTTTGGTTTAGTGTTACGGTTAGGGCTAGGTTTAGAGTTAGGGTTAAGGCTAGATTTAAGGTTAGGGTTAGGGTTAGGCTTAGGTTTAGGCCCAGGGTTAGGTTTAGGTTAGGGTTAGAGCTTGGGTTATGGTTAGGGTTAGGTTTAGATGTATAGCTAGGATTAGGTTTACGGTTAGAGCTGGGTTAGGGTTATGGTTAGTGTTAGGGTTAGGGTTAGGTTTAGGGATAGGGTTAGGGCTAAGTTTAGGGTTAGGTTTAGCGGTAGGGTTAGGGTCCGGCCTAGGGTTAGGTGTAGGTTCAGGTTTAGGGTTAGGGATAGGGTTAGGGTTATGGTTAGTGATAGGGTTAGCTTTAGGGTTAGGGTTAGGGTTAGGGTTAGGTCTAGGTTTAGGTTTGGGTTTAGGGTTAGGGATAGGGTTAGGATTAGGTTTAAGTTTACGGCTAGGTTTAGGGATAGCGTTGGTGTTAGGATTAGGGTTAGGGTTAGGGTTATCGTTTAGGCTAGGTTTAGGGTTAGGTTTAGGGCTAGTGTTAGGGTTAGTGGTTGGTTTAGGGATAGGTTTAGTTTTAGGGTTAGGGTTAGTGCTTGGGTTAGTTTTAAGCTTAGCTTTAGGGTTCAGGCTAGGGTAAGGTTTAGGTTTAGGGTTGAGGTTTTGTCTAGATTTAGTGTTAGAGTTATGGTAGTCTTATGGTTAGGGTTAGTTCTAGGGTTAGGGTTAGGATTAGGGTTAGGGTTACGGTTAGGGTTACATGTAGGGTTAGGGTTAGTGTTAGTGTTAGGTTTGGGGTTAGGGTTAGGGCTAGGTTTAGGGTTAGGGTTAGAATTAGGGTTAGTTTCAGGGTTCGTTGTAGGGTTATGGTCAGCATTAGGGCTAGTGTTAGGTTTAGGGCTAGGGTTAGGTTTAGATTTAGGGTTAGGGTTAGCTTTAGTGTTAGGGTCAGGATTAGGTTTATGGCTAGGGTTAGGGTTACTGTTAAGTTTAGGAATTTGGGTAGCTTTCGTGTTAAACTTAGTGCTAGAGTTATGGTTAGGAATAGTCCTAGGGTTAGGGTTAGGTTTAAGGCTATGGTTAGGGTTAGGTTTAGGGTAAGGGTTAGGGTTTGGGTTAGTGTCAGGTTTAGGTGTATGGTTATGTTTAGGGTTAGGGCTAGGTTTAAGTGTACGGTTAGGTTTAGGTTTAGGTTTAGGGTTAGGGTTAGTTTTAGGGTTAAGGATAGCTTTAGTGTTAGGTTTGTTCTAGAGTGAGGGTTAGGAATAGTCCTAGAGATAGGGTTAGGTTTAGGGTTAGATCTAGGCTAGAGGTAAGGGCAAGTGCTAGGTTTAGGGTTAGGGTTAGGTTTAGGGTTTGGGTTAGGGCTAGGGTTAACATTAGGGTTAGGGATGTGTTTAGGGTTAGTGCTTGGTTTATGGTTATGGTTAGGGATAGGGTTAGGGCAAGGATTAGGTTGAGGGTTAGTTATAGGGTTAGGGTTAGGGTTAGGGCTAGAGTTAGGGTTAGGGTTAGGTTTATGGCTAGATAAAGCGTTAAGGTTAGGGTTAGATTTAGGTTTAGGGAGAGGGTTAGGATTAATATTGTTGTTAGGGTTAGGGTTAGGGTTACGGTTGGCGTTAGGGCTAGGGTTATGGTTATGGTTAGGTTTAGGTCTAGGGTTAGGGTTATGGTTAGGGCTATGTTTAAGCCTATGGTTAGGTTTATGGTTAAGTTTAGGGCTGGGGTTACAGCTAGGACTGGGGCTAGGTCTAGGCCTGGGGTTGATAGAGTTAGTTTTAGGGTTAGGTTTAGGGCTAGTGTTACAGTTAAATTTAGGGTTAGGTGTACGTTTAGGGTTAGGACTAGGGTTAGGGTTAGGTTTAGGGATATGTCAAGGGTTAGATTTAGGGTGTGGGTTATGGTTATGATTAGGTGTAGGGTTATGGTTAGGGTTAGGGCTAGGTTTAGGTGTAGGGTTAGGTTTACGGCTAGTGCTAGTTTTAAGTTAATGGTTACTGTTAGGGCTAGCTTTAGGGTTCGGGTGTGGGTTTGGGTTAGGTTTAAGGCTAGTGTTAGTGTTAGGCTTAGTGTCAGGACTAGGACTAGGGTTAGGGTTATGATTAGGGTTAGATTTAGTTTTAAGTTTAGGGTTAGGGCTAGGGTTAGTGTTAGAGTTAAGTTTAGGACTCGGGCCAGGGTTAGGGCTAGGGTTTGTGTTAGGGTTATGTTTTTGGTTAGGTTTAGGGCTAGGGTTAAGGTTATGGTTAGGGCTAGTGTTCAGGTTACAGTTAGGTTTAATGCTTGGGTTATGTGTAGGTTTAGGTTTAGGGTTAGGGCTAGGGTTAGGTTTAGGTTTAGGGTTAGGGCTAGCTTTATTGTTAGGGGTATGGTTAGGGCAAGGGTTAAGGTTAGGTTTAGGGCTAGGGTTTGGTTAAGGGTAAGGATTAAATTTAGAGTTTTAGCTAGGGTTAGCGTTATGGCTAATGTTAGGGTAAGGGTTACGGTTAAGCTTAGGCTGATGGTTTTGGCCAGGGTTAGGTTTAGATCTATGGTTAGTGTTAGGGTTAGGGTTAGAACTAGGGCTAGCTTTAGGGTTAGTGTTAGAGCTAGAGTTATGGTTAAGTTTAGGGTTTGGGTTAGTTTTATGGTTAGGGTTAGAGCTGGGTTAGGGCTAGGACTAGGGCTAGGACTAAGGCTTCAGCTATGGTTAGTGTTAGCGTTAAGGTTAGATTTAGGACTGGGTTTAGGTTTAGGTTTAGGGATACAGTTAGGTTTGCTTTTAGGGTTAGGGTTAGGGTTTTGTTAAGGTTGGGGTTTGGGTTAGAGCTGGGATAGGTTTAGGGTTAGGGTCACGGCTAGGTTTAGGGTTTGGGTTAGGTTTAGTTTTAGTGTTACGGTTAGGTGTAAGGTTAGGTTTAGGGTTAGGGCTAGTGTTAGGTTAGGGTTAGGTTTAGGGTGAGTGTTAGGGCATAGTTTAGGGTTAGGTTTAGGTTTAGGGTTAGGGTTAGGATTAGAGTTAGGTTTAATGCTAGGGTTAGTGTTAGGGCTAGGTTTAGGGTAAGGGCTAGGGTTAAGTTTAGGGTTTAGGGCTAGGGTTTGGGTTAGGGTTAGGGTTAGCGTTAGCTTTAAGGATAGGGTTAGGATTAGGCTTATGGTTATGGTTACGGTTAGGTTTATGGCTGGGTTTAGGGCTAAGGTTACTTTTAGTGTTAGGTTTAGTGCTAGGGTTAGCTTTAGGATTAGATTTAGGGATAGGGTTAATGTTAGGGGTAGGGTTAGTGTTAAGTTAGGTGTAGGTTTATGGTTAGGGTTAGGTTTAAGTTTTGGGTTAGGGTTAGGGTTAGGTCTAGCTTTAGGGTTATGGTTGGGTTAGGGCTAGGGTTTGCGCTAGAGTTAGAGTTAGGGTTGGGACTAGGGTTCTGTTTAGGGTTAAGGCAAGTGTTATGGTTAGGGCTAGTGATAGGTTAGGGTTTGGTTAAGGGTGAGGGTTAGGGCTAAGTTAGGGTTAGGGTTAGGTTTATGGTTAGAGTTTGAGCTAAGGTTAGGTCTAGGAATAGGGTTTGGGCTATGGTTAGGTTTAGGGTTAAGGTTATATTTAGGGTTGGGTTTAGGGTTAGGTTTAGGGCTATAGTTAGGTTTGGGTTAAGGGTTAGGGTTAGGGTTTGTGTTAAGGTTAGGTTTAGGTTAGGGCTGGGATAGGTTTAGGGTTAGGGTTACGGCTAGGTTTTGGGTTAGTGTTAAGATTAGGTTTAGTGTTAAGGTTAGGTGTGGGGTTAGGGTTAGGGTTAGGGGTAGTATTAGGGTTATGGTTAGTTTTAGGGTGAGAGTTATGGAAAAGGTTAGGTTTAGGGTTAGATTTAGGGATAGGGTTATTCTTAGGGTTTGGGTTAGGGCTAGGGTTAGTTTTAAGGTTAGGGCCAGGGTTATCATTAAGGCTAGTTTTAGGGTTAGTGTTAGGGCTGGGGTTACGTATAGGGTTAGGTTTATAGTTATGGTTAGTGTTATCGTTTGGGTTAGGGTTAGGTCTAGGTACAGGATAATGGTTTTGGCTGGGTTTGGGGTAGGGTTAGGGTTTTAGTTAGGTTTAGGGGCAGATTTAGGGTTAGTGTTAGGGTTTGGGTTAGTGTTAAGATTAGGTTAAGGGTTTGCGGTTAGGGCTAAGGCTAGGGTTAGGGTTAGGGTTAGGGCTAGGGTTAGGTTTAGGGTTTGGGTTAAGGATAGGTGTAGGGTTAGGGTAAGGTTTAGGGCTACAGTTAGAATTAGGGTTAGGGTTTGATCTAGCTTTAGGGTGAGGACTGGGGTTAGGTTTAGGTTTAGGACTTGGTTTATGGGTAGCTTTAGGGTTAAGGATACGTTTAGGGTTAGGGTTAGGGTTATGGTAAGGGTTAAGGCTAGGTTTAGGGATAGGGTTAGGTTTAGGGTTAGTGCCAACTTTAGGGTTAGGTTTAGTGTAACAGTAGCATTAGGTTTGGTTTAGGGCTAGGGTTATTGGTAGGGCTAGGGTTAGCATTAGGTTTAGGGATAATGTTAGGATTAGGGTTATGGTTAGGGTTAATGTTAGGGTTATGGTTAGGGTTAGGGCTAAGTTTAGGTTTAGGGTTAGGTGTAGGACTAAGGTTATGGTTAGGTTTAGGGTTAGTTTTAGGTTTATGTATAGGGTTAGGTTTAGGGTTAGAGTTATGGATAGTGTTAAGGTTAAGTGTAGGGTTAGTGTTAGGTTAAGTGTAGGTTTAGGGTTAGGTTTAAGACTAAGGTTAGTGTTAGGGTAAGGGTTAGGTCTAGCTTTATGTTTTGGTTTGGGTTAGGGCTAGGGTTAGGTTTAGGGTTAGGGCTAGTGTCAGTGTTAGTTTTAGGTGTAGGGTTAGGGTTTGGGTAGGGCTATGTTTAGGGTTAGGGTTAGGGTTAGGGCTAGATTTAGGTTTAGGGTTATGGCTAGGGTTAAGGTTAAGTTAAGGGCTTGGTTTAGGTTTAGGGTTAGGGTTAAGGTTAGTGTTATGGGTAGGGTTAGGGTTAGGATTATGGCTAAATTTAGGTTAGGGTTACTGTTAGAGCTAGGGTCAGGGTTAGGGTAAGGGCTAGTTTTAGGCTTAGGTTTAGTTTTAGGGTTTGGAGTAGGGTTAGGGTTAGGGTTAGGTGTAGGTTTATGTTTAGTGTCAGGGCTAGGGTTAGGTTTAGGGTTAGGTTTAGGGTTAGGATTAGGGTTAGTTCTAGTGTTAATTTTAGGGTTAAGTTTAGGGTTAGGGTTAAGTTAAATGTTAGGTTTATGGCTACGTTTAGGGCTAGGACTAGGAGTAGGGCTAGGGCTGAGCTAGGGATTGTTTTTGGTTTAGGGTTAGGGTTAGGCCTGGATTTAGGTTTAAGGATAGGGCAAGGTTTTTATTTAGTTTTAATGCTAGTGTTACACTTAGGGTTAGGGTTAGGTTTAGTGCTGGGTTTAGGGCAAGCACTAGGTCTTGGTTTAAGAATAGGGTTAGTGTTAGGGTTAGGTTTAGGTTTTGGGATAGCACTTGGTTAGTGGTAGGACTAGGGCTATGGCTAGGGCTAGGTTTAGCGTTTGGGTTAGGGTAAGCGTTAAGGCTAGGTTGAGCGTTAGGGCTGGTTTTAGCGTTAGGGTTAGTTTTAGGGTTAGGGTTAGGGCTAAAGTTATGGTTATGGTTATGGTTAGGGTTAGCACTAGGGTTAGGGTTAGGGTTAGAGTTAGGGTTAGGTTTAAGTTTAGGTGTAGGGTTAGGATTAGGTTTAGGGCTAGGGTAAGGTTAGGGTTAGGGTTAGGTTTAAGGTTAAGGTTAGGGTTAGGTTTAGGGTTAGGTTTAGTGTTACCTATAGTTTTAGGGTTAGGTTTTGGGGTAGTGTTAAGGTTAGGGCTAGGGTTAGGTTTAGGGTTAGGTTTAGGGTCAGGGCCAGCTTTATGGTTAGTGTCAGCATTAGGGCTAGTGTTAGGTGTATGTTTAGGGCTACGGTTATGGTAGGGTTAGGGTTAGTGTTAGGTTTAGGGATAGGGTTAGGATTAATGTTATCGTTAGTGTTCATGTTAGGGTTATGTTTGGGATTAGGCATGGGGTTAGGGTTAGGGTTAGCGTTAGTGTTAGAGTTTGGTTATGTTTAGGGTTAGTGTTAGGGCTAAGGATAGGGTTAGGGTTAGGGTTATTATTAGGGTTAGGGTTAGGGCTATGGTTAAGTTTAGGGTTAGGGTTAGACCTAGGGTTTGGGTTAGGGTAAGGGTTAGTGTTAGGTTTAGATTTAGTTTTTGTTTAGGGCTAGGGTTAGTGTTAGGGTTATGGTTAGGGCCAGGGTTAGGGTTAGGGTTATGGCGAGGGTTAGCCTTAGGTTTAGTGTTAGGTTTATAGTTAGGTTTAGGGTTAGATTTAGGGCTAGGGTTAGTGTTAGCATTAGGGTTAGGGCTAGGGTAAGTGTTAGGGCAAGGTTTAGGTTTACTTTTAGTGCTAGGGTTACACTTAGAGTTAGGGTTAGTGTTAGGGTTAGGGCCATGTTAGGTTTAGATTTAGGGCCAGCTTCAGGGTTATGGTTAGGGTTAGTGCTATGGTTATGTTTAATTTTAGGGCTAGGTTTATGGTTAGGGTTAGTCTTATGGTTAGGTTTAGGGATAGGGTTAGGAGTAGGGTTATGGTTAGGTTTAGGGTTAGGTTTAGGGTTAAGTGTAAGGGTAGGTTTAGGTTTAGGGTTCGGGCTAATGTTAGGCTTTGATTCGGTTTAGGGTTAGGGTTATTGTTAAGGTTAGGGTTAGGGTTAGGGCTTGTATTAGGTTTAGGGTTAAGTTAAAGGTTAGGATTAGGGTAAGGGTTAGGGTTAGGAATATGTTTATTGTTAGGGTTAGGGTTAGGCTAGGGCTATGACTCGGGCTAGGGCTAGTGCTAGGTATAGGGTTAGGTTTAGGGTTTGTTTTAGTGTTAGGCTTAGGACTAGGTTTAGGGCGAGGTTTAGGATTAGAGTTAGAGTTAGGGTTAGGGTTAGGTTTAGGGTTAGGGATAAGTTTAGGGGTAGGGTTAGGGCTAGGTTTAGGGTTAGGTTTAGGTTTAGAGCTATGGTTAGGGTTACAGTGAGGGTTAGATCTAGCGTTATGTTAGGTTTAGGGTTAGAGCAAGAGTTTAGGGTTATGGTTATGGTTAAGTTTAGGGTTTGGGTTAGGGCTGGGATAAGTTTAGGGTTAGGGTTAGGGCTAAGGTTAGGTTGAGGGTTAGGATTAGTTTTAATGTTAGGGTTAGGTGTAGGGTTAGGTTTAGGGTTATGGCTAGGAATAGGTTTAGGTTTAAGGTTAGGGCTAGCTTTATGTTTAGGGTTAGGGTTAGAGCTAGGTTTAGGTTTAGGGGTAGGCCTAGGTTTCGGTTTATGGTTAGGGTTAAGGATAGGGTTAATCTTAGGGTTCGGGTTAGGGTTAGGACTAGGGTTTTGGTTAAGGCTTGTGTTAGTTTTAGGGTTAGCTTTAGTGTGAGAGTTAGGACTAAGTTTAGGTTTAGAGTTAAGTTTAGGAATAGGGTTAGGGCTAGGGTTAGGGTTAGGGTTGGGTTACTTTTAGGGTTAGTTTTAGAGCTAAGGTTATGGCTTGGACTAGGGCTAGGGTTAGGGTTAGGCTACTGCTAGAGTTAGGGTTAGGATTACGGATAGGTTTACGGCTCCGTTTAGCATTAGGTTTAGGTTTAGATTAGGTCCAGCGATAGATTAGTGTTAGGTTTAGACCTAAGGTTCTGGTTATGGTTAGGTTTAATGATAGGGCTTGTGTTAGTGCTAGGACTAGGGCTCAGGCTATGGCTAAGTTTAGGGTTAGGGTTAGGGTTAAGGCTAGTGTTAGCGTTAGCGCAAGTGTTAGGGTTAGGGTTAGGTTTAGAGCTATGGTTAAGGTTAGGGTTAGGTTTAGAGCTATGGTTATGGTTAGGGTAAGGGCTAGTTTTAGGCTTAGGGTTAGTTTTATGGTTAGGACTAGGGTTAGGGTTAGGGTTAGTTTTAGGAGTAAGTTTATGTTTAGTGTTAATGCTAGGGTTAACATTAGTGCTAGGGTTAGGGTTAGGGTTGGGGTTAGGCATAGGGTAAGGCCTAGGTTTAAGGTTAGGTTTAGGGTAGGAGTTAGTGTTAGGGTTAGCGTAAGGGCTAGGTTTAGGCTTAGGGTGAGTTTTAGGGTTAGGGCTAGTGTTAGGGTTTGGTTTAGGGTTAGGGCTAGGTTTAGGGTGAGGGTAAGGGTTAGGGTTAGCATTACGTTTAGGGTTAAGTTTAGAGTTATGTTTAGGTTTATGATTAGCGATAGGGTGAGGGTTAGGTTTAGGACTAGGTTTAGGGTTATGGTTAGGCCTTGTTTTAGGGCTAGGTTTACGGTTAGGCTTAGGGTTAGTGTAAGGGTTTGGCAAGGTTTAGGGTGAGGGTTAGGGCGAAGGTTAGGATTAGGTTTATGTTTATGTTTAGGGTTGGGTTATGTTTAGGGCTTGGGTGAGGGTTAGGGTTTATGCCTTGGTGTAGGGCTAGGGTCATTGTTAGCGTTAGGGTTAGTGTTAGGGTTTGGCTAGGTTTAGGGTGAGGGTTAGGGAAAGGGTAGGCTTATGGTTATGTTAAGGGTTACAGTTGGGTTAGGTTTAGGGCTAGGGTTAGGCCTTGGTTTAGGGCTAGGATTAGGGTTAGGGTTAGGGTTAGTTTTAGGGTTTGGCTAGGTTTAGGGTGAGGGTTAGGGCTAAGGTTAGGCTTAGGGTAATGTTTAGGGTTAGGGTTGGGTTAGATTTAGGGCTTGTGTGAAGGTTAGGGTTAGGGTTAGAGCTGGGTTTAGGGTTAGGGTAAGGGTTAGTGTTAGGCTTAGAGTTAGGTTTAGGGTTAAGGTTAGGGCCAGGCTTAGGGTAAGGGTTATGGCTAATGTTAGTGTTACGTTTAGTGTTAGTGTTAGAGTTAGGTTTAGGGTTAGGCTTAGTTTTAGGGCTAGGTTTAGGTTTAGGTTTAGGGTAGGAGGTAGAGATAGGGTTAGCGTAAGGGCTCGGGACAGGCTTAGGGTGAGTTTTAGGGTTAAGGCAAGGCTTGCGGTTTGCTTCAGGTTTAGAGCTAGTTTAAGTGTGAGGGTTAAGGCTAGGGCTTGGGTTAGGGTTAGGGTTAGGGTTAGGGTTAGGGTTAGGGATAGCGTTAGGTTTAGGGCTATGGTTATGGTTATGTTTAGGGTTAGCTTTAGGTTTAGGGATAGGGTTAGGATTACCTTTATGGTTAGGTTTAGGTTAGGGTTATGGTTGGGGTTAGAGCTAGGTTTAGGGTTAGTGTTAGGTTTAGGGCTAGGGTTAGATTTAGGGTTAGGCCTTGGTTTAGGGCTAGGCATAAGGTGAGGGTAAGGGTTAGGTTTAGGTTTAGGTTTAGGGCTAGGTTTATAATTAGGATTAGGGTTAGAGGTAGGGTTAGGGTTAGGGCTAGGGTTATGTTTAGGTTCAGGGTTAGGGTTAAGGTTATGTCTAGAGTTACAGTGAGGGCTAGGGTTAGGAATAAGTTTTGGGCTAGTTTTAGGGTTACTGTTAGGTTTAGGCTTAGTGTTAGGGTTAAGTTTAGGGTTAGGGTTAGAGCTAGTGTTAGTGCTAGGACTAGGGCTACTGTTAGAGTAAGAGTTAGGGATAGGGTTAGGGCTCCGTTTAGGGTTAGGTTTAGGGTTAGGTTTAGAGTTAGGTACAGGGTTAGGTTAGGGTTAAGTTTAGAGCTAGGGTTAGGGTTATGGTTAGGTTTAATGATAGGGCTTGGGTTTGTGCTAGGACTAGGGCTAGGTCTAGGGCTAAGTTTAGGGTTACGGTTAGGGTTAGGGTTAAGGCTAGGGTTAGCATTAGGGCAAGTGTAAGGTTTAGGGTTAGGTTTAGGGCTATGGTTATTGTTAGGGTTAGGTTTAGAGCTAGGGTTAGGGTTAGGGTAAGGGCTAGTTTTATGCTTAGGGTTAGTTTTAGGGTTAGGTCTAGGGTTAGGGTTAGGTTTAAGGTTAGTTTTAGGAGTAGAGTTATGGCTAGTGGTAGGGCTAGGTTTTTGTGTAGTGTGAGGTTTAGGGTTAGGGTTGGGGTTAGTGCTAGTGTTTGGGTTAAGGTTAGTTTTAAAGTAAGGTTTAGGGCTCGGGTTATGGCGAGGACTAGTGCTAGGTCTAGGGCTGGGCTGGATATGGTTAAGTGTAGGGTTAGGGCTAGGGCTTGTGTTAGGATTAGGGTTAGGTTTAGGGCTAGATTTAGGTTTGTTTTAGTGCTAGGGTTACAGTTAGGTTTAGGATTAGGGTTTGGGTTAGGGATATGTTTAGTTTTAGGGATAGCGCTAGGGTTAGGACTAGGATTAGGGCTAGGGCTAGGTTTAGGTTTAAGGTTAGGGCTAAGATTATTGTTGGGGTTAGGGTAGGGTTAAGGATAGGGCTAGGTTTAGGGTTAGCCTAAGTTTTATTGTTAGGAATAAATTTAGGTGTAGGGTTAGGTTTAGGTTTAGGGCTAGGGTTAGGTTTAGGGTTAGGGTTAGGCCTAGATTTAGAGGTAAAGTTAGGGTTAGGGCTAGAGTTAGGGTTAAGTTTAGGGATAGGGTTTTGGTTAGGGTTAGGGCATAGGTTAGGGAGAGTGTTAGGTTTAGTGTTAGGGCAAGTTTTAGGGTTAGGTATAGGGTTTTGGCTAGCTTCAGGTTTAGGTTTAGGGTTAGGTTTACGGTTTCAGGTTAGGGCTAGGGTTAGGGTTAGTGTAAGGGTTAGGGTTAAGGTTAGGGTTAGGTGTAGGTTTAGGGTTATGGCAAGGTTTAGGTTTAGGGTTAGGTTTAAATTTAGGTTTGGAGTAGGCTTATGGTTATGGTTAAGGCTAGGTTTAGGTGTATGGTTAGGTTTAGGGTTATTGCTAGTATTAGGGTTAGGGTTAGTGTTAGGGCTAGCTTTAGGAGGTTAGGGTTAGGGTTAGGATTAGGGATAGGGTTAGGTTTAGGGTTAGGGCTAGGGTTATGTTTAGTGTTAGGGCAAGGGTTAGGAATGTGTTTAGTGTTAGGTTTAGGACTAGTGTTACATTTAGGGTAAGGTTTATGGTAAGGGGTAGGGAAAGGATTAAGTTTAGGGTTAGGGCTACTGTTAGGGTTAGGGTTGGGGTTAGGATTACGGTTATGGTTAGGATTAGTGTTAGGGCTAGGTTTAGGGTTAGGGTTAGGTCTAGTGTCAGGTTTAGTGTTTGGGTTAGGTTTAGGGTTAGGTTTAGGCCTAGGTTTAGTGTTAGGTTTAGGTTTAGGTTTACAGCTAGGGTTAGTGTTATGGTTAGGTTTAAGGTTTTGGCTAGCTTTAGGTTTAGGGTTAGGTCTAGCTTTAGGTTTAGGGTTAGGGTTAAGGCTAGGGTTATGTTTTAGTTAGGTCTAGGTTTAGGGTTAGGGTTAGGGTTAAGGATAGATTTAGGCCTAAGGTTCTGCTTAGGGTTAGGACTAGGGTTTTGGTTAGGGCATGTGTTAGGTTTAGCATTAGTTTAAGTGTGAGGGTTAGGCCTTAGGTTAGGTTTAGGGTTAAGTTTAGGGTTAGTGTTAGGGCTTGGGTTAGGGTTAGGGTTAGGGTTAGTTTTAGGGTTAGGTTTAGGGCTAAGGTTAGGGCTAGGACTAGGGCTAGGGCTAGGGCTTGGACTACTGCTAGGGTTAGGGTTAGGGTTAGGGATAGGGGTTTTGTTGGGACAAGTGTTAGGTTTAGGGTTATTTTTAGGGCTATGGTTATGGTTAGGGTTAGGTTTAGAGCCAGGGTTAGGATTAGGGTAAGGCCTAGTGTTAGGCTTAGGGATAGTTTTATGGTTAGGACTAGCATTAGGGTTAGGGTTAGGGTTAGTTTTCGGAGTAGGTTTATGGTTAATGTTAGGGCTAGGGTTTTGTGTAGGGTGAGGTTTAGGTTTAGGGTGAGGTTTAAGGTTAGGGTTAGTGCTAGGGTTAGGGCTAGGACTAGGGATAGGGGTAGGGCTGGGCTGGATATGGTTAAACTTAGGTTTAGGGTTAGGGCTAGGGTTAGGGCTAGGTTTAGGTTTAGCATTAGTGCTAGGGTTACAGGTAGGGCTAGGGTTAGAGTTAGGTTTAGGGATTAGTTTAGGTTTAGGGATAGTGCTAGGGTTAGGACTAGGAATAGGGCTAGGCCTAGGTTTAGGTTTAAGGTTAGGTCTAAGATTATTGTTTGGGTTAGTGTTAGGGTTAGTGTTAGGGCTAAGTTTAGGGTTAGGTTTAGAGATAGGGATAGATTTAAGTTTAGGTGTAGGGCTAGGTTTATATTTTGGGCTAGGGATAAGTTTAGGGTTAGGGTTAGGCCTAGATTTAAGGTGAGGGTTATGATTAGGGCTAGTGCTAGGGTTGAGGTTAGGGCTATGGTTATGTTTAGGGTTAGGGCTTAGGTTAGGTAGAGGGTTAGGGTTAGGTTTAGGGGAAGTGTTAGGGTTAGGTTTAGGGTTTTGGCCTGCTTTACGGTTAGGTTTAGGGCTAGGGATAGGGAAGGTTTAGGGCTAGTGTTAGGGTTAGGTTAAATGTTAGGGTTAGGGTTAAGGTTAGGGTTACGTGTAGGTTTAGGGTTAGGGCTAGGGTTAGAGTTAGGTTTAGGGATATGGCAAGGTTTAGGTTTAGTGTTAGGGTTAAGGTTAGGTTTGGAGTAGGGTTATTATTAAGGTTAAGCCTCGGGTTACGTGTATGGTTAGGTTAAGGGTTAGTGCTAGTGTTTGGGTTACGGTTAGGTTTAGGGCTAGTTTTAGGGTTATGTTAAGGGTTAGAATTAGGGCTCGGTTTAGGTTTAGGGTTAGGGCTAGGGTTATAGTTAGTGTTAGGCCTAGGGTTAGGTTTAGGTTTAGTGTTAGGTTTAGGGCTAGGCTTACATTTAGGTTTAGGGTTAGGGTAAGGGCTAGGGAAAGGATTAGGATTAGGGTTATGGCTAGGGTTAGAGTTAGGATTAGGGTAAGGTATAGGATTAGTGTTAGGGCTAGGTTTAGGTTTAGGGTTAGGTCTAGTGTTAGGTTTAGTGTTAGGTTTAGGTTTAGGGTTAGGTTTATTGTTAGGGTTAGTGCTAGGGTTAGTGTTAGGTTAAGGGCTATGGTTAGGGTTAGGTTTAGGTTTAGGGTTAGGTCTAGGATTAGGTTTAGTTTTAGGTTTAGGAATAGGTGTATTGTTTGGCTTAGGGTTAGTGCTAGGTTTAGGGTTAGGGTTAGGGCTAGCTTTAGGGTTAGGGTTAGGGTTAGGTTTAGGGCTGGTGTTAGGCTTAGGGTTAGGGTTAGTTTTAGAGTTAAGATTAGGGCTACGGTTTGGGTTAGGGTTAACTTTAGGAATAGGGTTAGGGTTAGGATAGGGCTAGGACCAGGGCTATGTCTAGGGCTAGGGATAGGCCAAGGGATAGGGTTAGTGTTAGGGTTTGTTTTTGATTTAGGCTTAGGGCTAGGTTTAGGGCTTGGACTAGTTCTAGAGCTAGTGCTGGTATTAGGGAAAGGGTTAGGGTTAGGGTTAGGATTAGAGTTGGGTTAAGTTTTGGATTAGGGTTAGGGCTAAATTTAGGTTTAGGTTTAGGGCTAGGGTTAGTGTTATGGTTAGGTTTAGGGCTAGAGTTAAGTTTAGGGTAAGTGCTAGGGTTAGGGTTAGGGTTAGGTTTAGGGATAGGTTTAGTGCTAGGGTTACGGTTAGTTTTATTGTTAGGGTTATGGTTAAGGCTAGGGTTAGGACTAGGACTAGGGCTAGGGTTAGGTTTAGGGCTATTTTTAGGGTTAGGTTTGCGGTTAGGGCCTGGCTTAGGGTTTTGGTTAAGGCTAAGTTTAGGGTTAGGGTTAGGTTTAATTCCAGGTTTAGTTTAGGGTTACGGTGAGAGCTATGGTTAGGGTTACAGTTAGGTTTAGAGCTATGGTTAGTGTTAGGGTTAGGGTTAGAGCTTGGGTAAGGATAAGGGTTAGGGTTAGACCTAGAGTTAGTTTTATGTTTAGGGCTAGGTTTATGGTTAGGTCTAGTGTTAAGGTTAGAGTTTGTTTTAGTGTTAGGGCTAAAGTTAGGGTTAACTTTAAGGTTAGGTTTAGGGCTAGTGTTAGGGTTAGTGTTAGGATCAGAGTTAGGTTTAGGGCTATGGTTAGCATTAGTGCTAGGGTTAGGGTTAGGGTTAGAGTTAGGTTTAGGTTAGGCTTAGTTTTAGGGCTAGGTTTAGGTTTAGGGTTAGGGTAGGAGGTAGTGTTTAGGTTAGCATAAGGGTTAGGGATAGGCTTAGGGTGAGTTTTATGTTAGGGCAAGTCTTAGGTTTTGGTTTAGGGTTAGGGCGAGGTTTAGTGTGAGGGTTAGTGCTAGGGCTAGGGTTAGGGTTAGGGTTAGGGTTAAGGTTAGGGTTAGCTTTAGGGTTAGGGATAGGGTTAGAATTAGCTTTATGGTTAGGATTAGTGCTAGGATTAGGAAGTGGGCTGATGCAGCAAGACCTCACAACAGTAAGTGGGTGTGGCTCAAACTATAGATCCCCCATTTACCCCCGTTTAGATTTATGGTTAGTGTTCAGGTTAAGGTTATGGTTGGGGATTGGGCTAGGGTTAGGGTTAGTGTTAGGTTTAGGGCTAGGGTTAGGGTTAGGGTTAGGCCTTGGTTTAGGGCTAGGGTTATGGTTAGGGTTAGTGTTAGTGTTAGGGTTTGGTTAGGTTTAGGGTGAGGGTTAGGTCTATGGTTAGGGTTACGGTTAGGTTTAGGGTTTGGTTTAGGTTTAGGTTTAGGGCTTGGGTGAGGGTTAGGGTTAGAATTAAACCTGGGGTTAGGGTTAGGGTAAGGGTTAGTGTTAGGCTTAGAGTTAGCTTTAGGTTTAGGGTTAGGGCCAGGTTTAGGGTAAGTATTATGGCGAGGGTTTGCCTTAGGTTTAATGTTAGGGTTAGAGTTAGTTTTACGGTTATATTTAGGGCTAGTGTTACTGTTAGGTTTAGGGTTAGGATTAGGGTAAGGGTTAGGGCAAGTTTTAGGGTTAGTTTTAGTGCTAGGGTTACACTTAGGGCTAAGTTTAAGTTACGGTAAGGGCTAGGTTTAACACTAGGACTAGGTCTAGGGTTTGGGTAATAATTAGGGTTAGGGCTAGGGGTAGGTTTAGGGCCAGGGATAGTCCTAGCTTTAGGATCATGGTTAAGTTTAGTGCTAGGTTTAGTGTTAGGGTTAAGGCTAGAGTTATGTTTAGGGTTAGGTTTAAGGCTAGGGATAAGGTTAGGTTTAGGGTTAGGGTTAGGGATAGGTTAAGGGTGAGGGCAAGGTTTAGTGTTAGGCCTAGCTTTAGGGTTAGGTTTAGAGTTAGGGCTGGGGTAAGGTTTAGGTTAAGGCTAGGGTTATGGTTAGGGTTAGTGTTAGGGTTAGGTTTATGGGTAGGGTTAGGATTAAGCTTTTGGTTATGGTTAGTGTTAGTGTTAGTGTTAGGTTTAGGGTTATGGTTGGATTTAGGGCTAGTGTTAGGGATAGGTTTAAGGTTAGGGCTATGGTTAGCGTTAGGGTTAGGGTTACTGCTAGGTTTAGGTTTAGGGTTAAGGCTATTGTAAGGCTTTGGTTAGCTTTAGGGCTAGGGTTCGGCCTAAGGTTAGAGTAAGGGTTAGGTTTAGGTTAAGGTTTAGGGCTAGGGTTAAAATTAGGATTACGTTTAGAGGTACGGTTTGGGTTATGGTCAGGGCTAGTGTTAGGCATAGGTTTAATTTTATCGTTATAACTAGGGTTAGGATTAGTTTTAGAGTTTGTTTTAGGTGTAAAGTTATGGTTATTTTTAGGGCTAGTGTTTGGTGTGAGGTGAGGTTTAGTGTAATGTTTAGGGTTAGTGCTAGTGTTAGGGTTAGGATTAGGTTTAGGTTTAGGGTTAGGTTTAAGGTTAGGGTTAGGCCTGGGTTAGGGTTAGGACTAGGGCTAGGGCTAGGTCTTGGCTGGAAAGTGTAAGGTTTAAGGTTAGGTTTAGGGCTATTGTTAGGGTTAGGGTTTGGGTTATGGTTGGATTTAGGGCTAGGATTAGGGTTAGGGTTAGGGTTAGGGTTAGGGTTAGGACTATGTTTAGTGTTACGGTTAGGGTTAGGGTTACGGCTAGGTGTAGGGTTAGGTTTAAGTCTAGTGTTAGGCTTTGGTTAGGTTTAGGGTTAGGATTCGGCCTAAAGTTAGGGTATGGGTTAGGTTTAGGTTCAGGTTTAAGGCTAGGGTTACAATTAGGGTTAGGGTTAGAGCTAGGGTTAGAGTTAGGGTAAGGGCTAGTGTTAGGCTTGGAGTTGGGTTTACGGTTTGGACTAGGGTTAGGGTTGGGTTAAGGGTTTGTTTTAGGTATAAGATTATGGTTAGTTTTACTGCTAGGGTTTGGTGTGGCATGAGGTTTAGGGTTAGGTTTATGGTTAGTGCTTGTGTTAGGGTTAGGGTTAGGTTTAGGGTTAGGGTTAGGTATAAGGTTAGGGTTAGGCCTGAGTTAGGGCTAGGACTAGGGCTAGGTCTAGGCCTGGGCTGGATAGTGGAAGATTTAGTGTTAGGTTTAGGTTTAGTTTTAGTACTAGGGTTACAGTTAGGTTAGGGTTAGGGTTAGGGATAAGGAAAGGTTTAAGGTTAGGTTTATGGATAACGCTAGGTTTAGGGGTAGGACTAGGGCTAGTGCTAGACCTGGGCTGGATATAGTAAGCTATAGGGTAGGGGTTGGGGTTAAGGTTATGGTTAGGGTTAGAGTTAGTGTTAGGGTTAGGGCTAGTGTTAAGGTTATGGTTTGAGTTTTGGTTAGGGTTAAGATTAGTTGTAGGCTTAGGGTTAGGTTTAGGCCTGGGGTAAGTTTTACAGTTAGGGTTAGGGCTAGATTTAGGGTTAGGGTTAGTGTTAGGGCAAGGGTTAGGGTTAGCGTTTGGGTTTTGGCTAGCTTTAGGGTTAGGTTTAGGAATAGGTTTAGGGTTAGGGTTAGGCCTAGGATTAGGGTTAGTTTTAGGGTTAAGGTTAGGGTTAGGTGTTGGTTTAGGGTTAGGGCTAGGATTAGGCTTAGGTTCAGAATTAGGCCAAGCGTTAGGATTAGGTTTAGTGTTAGGGTTAGGGTTAGGTTTAGGGTTATGGTTAGGGTTAGGGTTAGCTTAAGGGTTAGGTTTAGTGTTAGGTTTAGCGTTAGGGCTAGGGTTAGGGTTAGTGTTAGTGTTAGAGTTAGGCTTAGGTTAGGGTTAGGGTTTAGGGTTATGTAGGGTTAGGGTTAGGGTTAGGGCTAGCTTTAGTTTTAGGATTAGGGTTAGGGTTAGGGTTAGGTTCAGGGTTAGGGATAGGGTTAGGGTTAGGGCTAGGTTTAGGGTTAGTGCTAGGGTTATGGTTAGTGTTAGGTTTAGATTTAGTGTTAGGTTTATTGTCAGGTTTAGACCTTGGGTTAGGGTTTGGGCTAGGGTTATGGTTAATTTTAGGGTTAGAGTTAGGGTTAGATTTAGGGTTAGTGTTAGGTCTAGGTTTATGGTTAGGGTTAGGGTTAGTGTTAAGGGTAGGGTTATGGTTAGCATTAGGTGTAGGCTTTGGGCTAGTGTTAGGATTAGGGTTATGGTTAGGGCTAGCATTAGGGTATGGTTTAGGGTTAGAATTGTGGTTAAGCGTAGGTTTAGGTTTAGGGCTAGGTTTAGGATTATAGTTAGGCCTAGGACAGGGTTAGGTTTAGGGTTAGGGTTTTGTTTAGGGTTAGGGTTAGGCCTAGGGTTAGGACTACAACTAAGGCTAGGTCTAGGGCTAGGGTTAGAGATAGGATTATGGTTAGGGTTTGTTTTAGGGTTAGGCTTAGAGTTAGATTTAGGACTAGGTCTAGGTCAGGGCTTTTGCTATTGATAGGGTAAGTGTTAGGGTTAGGGTTAGGATTAGGTCTTGGTTAAGTTTAGGGTTAGGATTAGGGCTGGTATAGGGTTATGTTTAGGATCTGGTTTAGGGTTAGTGTTAGGCCTTTGTTTAGTGCTTGGGTTACGGTTAGGGTTAGGTTAGTGTTAGGGTTTGGTTAGGTTTAGGGTGAGGGTTAGGGCTAAGGTTACGGTAGGATTAGATTTAGGGTTAGGGTTAGTGTTATGTTTAGGGCTTGGGTGAGGATTAGTGTTAAGGTTAGAGCTGGGGTTAGGGTTAGCATAAGGGTTAGTGTTAAGCTTAGAGTTAACTTTAGGGTTAGGTTTAGGGCCTGGTTTAGGGTAAGGGTTATGGCTAGTGTTTGCCTTTGGTTTAGTGTTAGGGTTAGAGTTAGGTTTAGGGTTATGGTTAGGGCTAGGGTTAGGGTTAGGTTTACAGATTAGGGTAAGGTTTAGGGTAAGGTTTAGGGTTAGTTTTAGTGCTAGGATTACACTAAGTGCCTGGTTTCAGGTTAGGGTTTGGGCTAGGGTTTGCGCTAGGACTACATCTAGGTTTTGGGTTACAGTTAGGGTTAGGGCTAGGGTTAGGGTTAGTGTTAGGTTTAGGGTTAAATTTAGTGTTAGGTTTAGAGTGAGGTTTAGGTTTACGGTTAGGTTTAGGGCTTGGGTTAGGGTTAGGGCTAGGATTATTTTTAGGGTTAGGGTTATAGTTAGGGTTTGGTTTAGGGTTAGGGTTAGGGCTCGGGTTACAGTTAGGGTTAGTGTTAAGGGTTAGGTTTAGGATTCGGCTATGGGCTTGTGTTAGAATTAGGGTTAGAGTTAGGGCTCACATTAGGGTAAGGTTTAGGGTTAGGATTATGTTTAGGTGTATGGCTAGGTTTAGGGCTAGGGTAAGGATTAGAGTTAGGCCTAAGGCTAGGGTTAGGTTTAGGGTTAAGGTTACGTTTAGTGTTAGGATTAGGGCTAGGGTTAGTGCTACGACTAGGGCTTGGCCTAGGGCTAGGGTTTGGGATATGGTTTTGGTTAGGGTTTTTTTGGGGGGGTTAGGCTTAGGGCTAGATTTAGGCCTAGGACTAGGTCAGGGCAAGTGCTAGTGTTAGGTTATGGGTTAGGCTTAGGGTTAAGATTAGGGCTGGGTTAGGTTTAGGGTTAGGGTTAGGGCTGGTTTAGGGTTATGGTTAGGGCTAGGGTTAGGGTTAGGTTTAGGGTTAGATTTAGGGCTATGTTTAAAGTTAGTGTTAGGCCTGGGTTAGGGTTAGGATTAGATTTAGCGCTAGGGTTAATGCTAGGGTTATGGTTGGGGAAAGTGTTAGGGTTAGGGTAAAGGCTAGGGTTAGGGCTAGGCCTAGGGCTAGGTTTAGGGTTAGGTATAGGATTAGAGTTAGTGTTAGGATTAGGTTTAGGGTTAGAGTTAGGGCTAGTGTTAAGGTTAGGATTAGGGCTAGAGTTAGGATTATGGTTATTGTTAGTGTTAGAGTTAGTGCTATGGTTAAGGTTAGGGTTAGTGTTAGATTTAGTTTTAACGGTAAGGTTAAGACAAGGACTAGGGCTAGGGTTAGGGTTAGGGTTATGGTAGGGTTAGGGTAACGTTTATGGCTAGGTTTAGTTTTAGGGTGAAGACTAGGTTTAGGGTTTGGGTAAGGGTTAGGGTAGGGTTTAGGTCCAGCTTTAGGTTAGGGTTAGGGTGAGAGCTAGGTTTAGAGTTAGGGTTAGTTTTAAAGCTATGGTTATTGGTAGGTTTAGGGTTAGAGCCAGATTAGGGTTTGGTTAAGGGTTATAACTAGTGTTACGGTTCTATATATGGATAGGTTTATGGTTAGGGTTAGTGTTATGGTTAGGGTTAGGTTTATGGTTAGGGTTAAGGCTAAGGATATTGTTAGAGTTAGGGTTAGGGTTAGGACTAGTTTTAGTGTTAGCGTTAGGATTACAGTTAGTGTTGGGGCTTGGCTTACCATTAGTGCTAGGTTGAGGGTTAAGATTAGGTTTATGGTTAGGTTTAGGCTTAGGGTTAGGGCTAGGTTTAGGGTTAGTGTTAGGGTTATATTTAATGTTAGGTTTAGGGTAAGGGATAGGGTTAGGCTTAGGTTTAGGGCAAGGGTTAGGGTTATGGTTAGGGCTGGTTTCGATTTAGGGTTAAGGCTGGGTTAGAGATAGGTTTAGGATTAGGGTTAGAGTTAGTTTTATGGTAACGGATAGGGATGGGTTAGGTTTAGGGTTACCATTAAGTTTAGTGCTAGGGTTAGGGTTAAGGTTAGGTTTACGGTTAAGTTTACTGCTGGGTTACGGTTAGGGCTTGAGTTAGAGTAAGGGTTTGGGCTAGTTTTAGGGTGAGGTTTAGGTTTAGGGTTAGTGTTAGTGTTAAGGTTAGGGTTAGGGTTAGGTTTAGAGCTATGGTGAGGGCTAGGGCCAAGACTAGGGCTAGGGCTAGGGCGATGAATAGGGTTAGGGTTAGGGTTAGATTTAGGACTGGGGTTCGGGTTAGGTTTAGAGCTATGGTTAGGTTTGGGTTTAGGGTTAGGGTTAGGGCTAGAGTTAGGGTTAGGTTTAGTGTTAGGGGCAGGTTTCGGGTAAGGGTTACCGCTAGGGTATGCGTTTGGTTTAGCATAAGGTTTAGAGTAAGGTTTAAGGTTAGGGTTAGGGCTAGGGTTAGGGTTACGGTTAGGTTTAGGGTAAGGGTTAGGGAAAGATTTTGGGTTAGTTTTAGTGCTAGGGCTACACTTAGGGCTAGCGTTAGAGTTAGGGATAGGGCAAGGGTTAAGGCTAGGACTATGTGTATCTTAGGGTTACGGTTAGGGTTAGCCCTTGCTTTTGTTTTAGGGTTAGAGTTAGTTGCTGCTTAGGATCACGGTTAAGTTTAGGGCTAGGGTTAGTGTTAGGGTTCGGCTAGGGCTATGGTTAGGGCTAGGATTAGGGTTAGGTTTAGGTTTAGGGTTAGGGCTAGGTTTAGGGCCAGGGTTAGTTTTAAAGTTAGGGCTAACTTTAGTTTTAGTGTTAGGGTTAAGGCTACTTTTAGGGTTAGGTTTAGGGCTATGGTTATGTTTAGTGGTAGTGTTAGCTTTAGGTTTAGTGATAGGGTTAGTTTTTGGGTTAGGGTTAGGTTTAGGGTTAGGAGTTAGGGTTAGTGTTAATTTTAGGGTTATGGACAGGGTTATGGTTGGGGTTAGGGCTAGGGTTATTTTAGGCTTAGGGTTAGGGCAATGGTTCGGTTTAGGGTTAGGGTTAGGGCTAGGTTTAGAGCTAGGGTTAAGGCTAGTGTTAGGCTATGGTAAGGTTTAGGGTTAGGCTTAGGGCTTAGGTTATGTTTAGGGTTACGGTTAGGTTTAGGGTTAGGGTTAGGTTTAGGTTAGGGTTAGTACTAGGGTTAGGGATAGGACTAGGGCTAGGGCCAGAGCTGGCCTGGGTAGGGTTAGATTTCGGGTTAGGGTTAGGGCTAGGGTTACGGTTAGTTTTAGTGCTATGGTTACATTTAGGGTTAGGGTTAGGGTTAGGATTAGTGTTAGGTTAGGTTTAGGGATTTCGCTATGGTTAGTGCTAGAATTAGGGCTATCGCTAGGACTAGGTTTTGGTATAGGGTTAGGGCTAAGTTTATTTGTAGGGTTAGGATTGGGGATAGTGTTAGGGCTGGGGTTAGGTTAATTGTTAGGTTTAGGTTTAGGGTTAAGTTTAGGTGTACTTTTAGTGTTAGGTTTAGTGCTAGGGTTAGATTTAAGGTTAGGGTTATGGCTAGATTTAGGTTTAGGGTTAGGGTTCGGGATAGAGTTGTGGTTAGGTTTAGGGCTTAGGTTAGAAATATGGTTAGTGTTAGGGTTAGGGCAATGGTTAGGGATAGGGTTAGGGTTTTGGCCAGCTTTAGGTTTAGGTTTAGGGCTAAGGTTAATGTTAGGGTTTGGGCTAGGTTTAGGGTTAGGGTAAGGGTTAGGGTTAAGTTTAGGTTTAGGTGTAGGTTTACAGTTAGGACTAGGGTTAGGTTTAGTTTTAAGGTTAGGGCAAGTGTTAGGTTTAGGTTTAGGTTTAGGGTTAGGGTTAGGTGTCGGGTTATGGTTAGGTTAAGGTCTAGGGTTAGGTGTAGGGTTAGGTTTAGGGTTAGTACTAGGGTGAGGGTTAGGGATAGAGTTAGGCCTAGCTTTAGGGTTAGGTTTTGGTTTAGGTTTAGGGCTAGGGTTAGGGTTAGGATTAGGGCTAGATTTATGGTTAGTCTTAGGTTTAGGGTTAGGGTTAGTTTGAGTGTTAGGTTTAGGACTAGGGTTACATTTAGGGCAAGTTTTAGGGTAAGGGCTATGGTAAGGATTAGGATTATCGTTATGGACTCTTTTACGGTTATGGTTGGTGTTAGGATTAGTGTTACGGTTAGGATTAGTGTTAGGGCTAGTGTTTGGTTTAGGTTTAGGTGTACTTTAAGGCTTAGGATTAGGTTTAGGAATAGGTTTAGGTTTAGGGTTAGGGTTAGGGCTAGGGTTTGTGTTAGGTTTAGCTTTAGATTAAAGGCTATGGTTAGTGTTAGGGTTAGGGTTAAGATTTTGGCTAGCTTTAGGGTTAGGTTTAGGGCTAGGTTTAGGGTTAGTGTTAGGTCTAGGTTTAGTGTTAGGGTTAGTGTTAGGGATAGGTGTAGGGTTAGGTTTAGGGTTAGGGCTAGGTTTAGGGTTAGGGTTAGGTTTAGGGCTAGCTTTAGGGTTAGGGTTAGGTCTAGGTTTAGAGTTAGGGTTAGTGTTAGGGATAGGTGTAGGTTTAGGTTTAGGGTTAGGGCTAGGTTAAGGGTTAGGGTTAGGGCTAGGGTTATGTTTAGTGTTAGGGTTAGAGTTAGTGTTAAGTTTAGGGTTAGGTTTAGGGCTAAGTTTACGGTTAGGGTTACGGTTAGGTTTAGGGTTAGGGTTAGGGTTAGGGTTATGTTTAGGGTTGGGCTAGTGTTAGGATTAGGGTTAGGGTAAGGTTTAGCATTTGGGTAAGGGTTCGGGTTAGGATTATGGTTAGGGGTAGTTTTAGGGTTAGGGCTAGGGTTAAAGCTAGGACTAGGACTTGGGTCATGGAATGTTTAGTGATAGGGTTATGGTTAGTGTTCGTTTTAGGGTTACGCTTTGGGATAGGTTTAGGGTCAGGACTCGGTCTAGGGCTAGTGCTGGTGTTAGGGAAAGGTTTAGGATTAGGGCTGGGTTAGATTTACGGTTAGGCTTAGGGTTAGATTTAGGGTTAGGACAAGGGCTAAGTATAGGGCTAGGTTTTAGTTTATGGATAGGGTTAAGTTTAGGTTTAGGATTAGGGATGGGTTAGGTTTAGGGTTAGGTTTAAGGCTGGTTTAGAGTTATGGTTAGCGCTAAGGTTAGGGTTAGTGATAGATTTAGGGTTAGGTTTAGGGCTAGGGTTAAGGTTAGGGTTGGACTTAGTCTTAGGGTTAGGGTTAGTTTTAGGTTTAGGTTTAATGGTAGGGTTACGGTTAGGGTTAGTGTTAGGGTTAGGTTAAAGTCTAAGGTTAGGTCTACGACTAGGGCTAGGGTTAGGGTTAGTGTTAAGGTTAGGGCTAGAATTAGGGTTAGGTTTAAGACCAATTTTAGGGGTAGGGTTAGGCCTAGATTTAGGGTTAGGGTTAGAGCTAGGGTGAGGGCTAGTGTTAGGTTTAGGGTTAGCTTTAGGGTCAGGGTTAATGTTAGGGTTAGGGCTAGGGTTAAGTTTAGTGCTTGGGTTACTGTTAGGTTTAGGGCTATGTTTAGGTAGGGTTAGCATTTGGGTTTGGGTTGGGCTAGTGTTAGTTTTAGGGTTAGATGTAGGGTTAGGGTTAGGGTCAGTTGTAGCATTAGGGTTAGGGTTAGGGCTAGGATTAGGTTTAGTGCTTGGGTTGCTGTTAGGGTTAGTGTTAGGTTTTGGGATAGTGTTAGGGCTAAGGTTATGGTTATGGTTAGGGTTAGAGTTAGGGCTAAAATTTGGGTTAGGTTTTGAGTTAGGGTTGGGTTTAATGATAGGTGTCAGGGTAGGGTTATGTTTAGGGCTAGGTTTAGGTAAAGGTTTAGGATTAGTTCTAGATTTAGGTTTAGGGTAAGTGTTAGGTCTTGGTTAGGAATAGGGTTAGGGTTAGGCTAATGGAAGATTTATTATTAGGGTTAGGGTTTTGGCTTGCTTTAGGATTAGGGTTAGGTCTAGGGTTAGGGTTAGTGTTAGGTTTAGGGAGAGGTGTAGGGTTAGAGTTAGGGTTAGGGCTAGGGTTAGGGTTAGGTTTAGGGTTAGGGTTACAGTTAGGTTTGGGTGTAGGTTTATGGTTATGGTTAGGGCTAGGGTTAAGTGTAAGGTTTGGTTTAGGTTTAGTGCTACGTTTAGGGTTAAGTTTAGGGTTAGGGCTGGTTTTTGGGTTAGGTTTAGGGTTAGTTTTAGGGTTAGGATTAGGGTTAGTGTTAGGGCTAGGTTTATGGTTACTGTTAGGGTTAGGATTAGGGTTAGGTTTAGTGTTAGGTTTAGGGCTAGGGTTACTTTTAGGGTTAGGGATAGTGTTAGGGTTAGGGTTAGGTTTAAGATTATCTCTAGGTGTTGGCTTCTGGTTAGGGCTAATTTTAGTATTGGGGTTAAGGTTAGGTTTAGGGCTAGGTTTAGGGTCTGGTTATTTTTAGGGTTTTGGCTAGCTTTAGGGATAGATTTAGGACTAGAATTAGGGTTAGGGATAGGGTTAGTGTTAGGGTTAAATTTTGGGTTAGGTTTAGGGCTAAGGTTAAGGTAAGGTTTAGGGCTAGGGTTAGGATTAGGGTATGGTTTAGGGTTAGGGTTAGTGCTAGGGTTATGGTTAGGGTTAGTGTTAGGTTTTGGGTTAAGGCTATGGTTAGGTCTAGGACTAGGGCTAGGTTTAGGTTTAGGGCTATGATTTGGGTTTGGGTAAACTTTCCAGTTGGGTTTAGTGTTAGGGTTAAGCTTAGGTTTAGGGTTAGGTTTAGGGTTACATTTAGATTTAGCTCCAGGTTTAGGTTAGGGTTAGTGTGAGAGCTATGGTTAGGGTTAGGGTTAGATTTAAAGCTATGGTTAGTGTTTGGTTTAGGATTAGACCTGGGGTTTTGGTTAAGGTTAGGGTTAGAACTGGAGGTACGGTTATGTTTAGGGCTAGGTTTATGGTTAGTTCTAGTGTTAGGTAAGGTTTAGGTTTATGGATAGGGTTAGGCTAAGGTTAGGGTTAGGTTTAGGGTTGGGTCAGGACTAGTATTAGGGTTATTTTAAGGATTAGAGTTAGGGTTAGGGCTAGGGTTAGCATTGTTGCTGTGGTTAGGGTTAGGGTCAGGTTTAGGGTAAGGGTTAGGCTTAGGGTTAGGACTAGGGTTAGGGTTAGGTTTAGTGTTACAGCTATTCTTAGGGTTAGGATAAAGGCTAGGTTTGGCTTAGGGTTAGTTTTAGGGTTACGGCAAGGGTTAGGGTTAGTGTTAGGGTTGGACTGGTTTAGGTTATGGGTTAGGGCTCGGTTAGTGTTAGTTTTAGGGTTAGGGTTAGAGTTAGGTTTAGGGTTAGGGTTAGGGTTAGGGTTAGGGCCAGGGTTAGATTAGGGTTAGGGTTAGTGTTAGGGTTAGGTTTAGGGCTAAGTTTAGGGTTAGGGTTAGGGTTAGGTTTAGGTTTAGTTTTAGCATTATGGTTACGGTTAGGGCTAGGTTTAGGGTTAGGTTTAGGGTAAGGGTTAGGTTTATGGCCAGGGTTAGGTTATGGTTAGGTTTAGATTTGGGTTATTGTCAGGGTTAGGTTTAAAGTTAGGGTTAGGGTTAAGTTTATGGTTAGAGCTAGGGTTAGTTTTAGGGTTAGGGTTAGAGCTAGAGTTGGTTTTAGGGTTAGGGCTAGGTTTAGGATTAGGGCTAGTGTTAGGGTTTGGGTTAGGATTAAGGTTAGGGTTAAGGCTAAGGTTACGGTTTCGTTTAGGGTTAGTGTTAGGGTTAGGGCTTGAGTTAGAATTATGGCTAAATTTAGGGTTAGGTTTATGGTTAGGTTAGGGCTATGGCAAGGGTTAGGGTTAGGTTTAGATTTAGGGTTAGGGTTAGGGTTAGGTGTATGTTTAGGGTTAGGGTTAGGTCTAGTGTTAGGGTTAGAGTTAGGGCTAGCTCAAGGGTTAGGTTTAGGGTGAGGGTAAGGGTTAGGGCTAGGGATAGGTCTAGGACTACGGATAGGGCTAAGGTTATGGGTAGGGTTAGGGTAAGGTTTAGGGCTAGGTTTAGGCTTAGCATTAGGTTTAGGGCTAGGGATAGGGATAGGACTAGGGCTTGGGATAGTGTTAGGGTTACGTTTAAGTTTAGGGTTTGGGTTAGGGCTATGTCTAGGGCTAGGACTAGGGCTACGGTAGCGCTAGGGTTAGGGTTAAGGTTAGGGTTAGGGATAGGATTAGGTGTATGGTTAAGTTTAAGGTTATGGCTAGTGTTAGGGATATGGTTAGGGTTAAGGCTAGCTTTAGCTTTAGGGTTAGCATAAGTGTTAGGGCTAGGATTATGGTTCTGGTTAGAGTTAGGGCTAGAGTTAGAGTTAGGGCTAAGGTTAGGTTTAGGGTTAGGGCTAGTGTTAGGGTTAGGGGTAGGTTTAGGGATAGGGTTAGATTTTGGCTTAGGGTTAGGGCTATGGTTAGGGTTAGGGTTAGGATTAAGGTTAGGTTTAGCACTAGGTTAAGGGTTAGGGCTAGGGTTAGGGTTAGGGTTAGGGTTAGGTTTAGTGTTAGGTGTAGGGTTAGGTTTAGGGTTAGGGCTTGATTTCTAGTTATGGTTAGGGTTCGTGCTAAATTAAGCATTAAGTTTAGGGTTAGTGTTAGGTTACGCACTGGGTTTAGGGCTTGCACTAGGGATAGGGATAGGTTTTTTTACGGTTAGGGTTAGGTTTAGAGCTGGTGTCAAGTTTAGTGTAAGGTTTAGGGATAGGGTTAGGGGAAGGACTAGGGCTAGGGCTTGGGCTAGGGCTGGGTCTAGGGTTAGTGTTAGGGTTAGGTTTAGGGTTAGGGTTAGGGCTAGGGTTAGGGCTAAGACAAAGTCTAGGGCCAGTGCTAGGTTTATGGTTAGGGCTAGTGTTAAGTTTAGGGTTAGTGTTAAGGTTAGGTTTAGGGGTAGGTTTAGTGTTAGTGTTAGGGCAATGGTTATTATTAGGTTTAGGTATAGGGTTAGGGTTAGGATTAGGGCTGGTTTAGGTTTAGGGTTAGGGTTAGGTCTAGTTTTAGGGTTAGGGTAAGGGCTAAGGTTAGGGT
>JAQZBX010028839.1:0-27620 GCA_029593785.1 Cabassous unicinctus
ATCAGGAAAATGATAGATGAACACAAAGAAAATAATAAAGAGATAGAGATCATGAAAAGGAAGCAGCTGAAGAACACAGTAGAAGAAATTAAAATTTCCCTAGAGGGGTTTCAACAGCAGATTGGAGCTGGGAGAAGTAACTATCAGTGAACTTGAAGATAAGAGAGTTGAAATTATTCAGTTCCAGGAGCAGAAAGAAAGAAGTATGAAGAAAAGTGAAAAGAGCCTGAGTGGCTGTGGAACACTATCAAGCATATCATATATGTGTTATGGGAATCCCAGAAGGAGAAGAAATAGAGAAGGGGCTAGAGAGAATATTCCAAGAAATCATTGGTAAATCTTCTCAAATTCAACAAAGACATGAATATATATATATATCTCCAAGAAGTAGAACGAACTCCAAACAGGATAAACTCAATAGACACACATCAAGACCTATTTAAATCAAACTGTTGAATGCCAAAGATAAAGACAGAATCCTGAAATCCGCCAAGAGAGAAATAATGTGACACATAAAAGGGAGGCTCAACAAGACTAAATGTTGATTTCTTATTGGAAACCATGAAGGAGAAGATTTCCCACCAAGAATTCTATATCTGGAAAAACTGTCATTCAAAAATGAGGGAAGGATTAAGACATTCCCAGATAGACAAAAGCTGAGGGAGTTTGTCTCCACTAGCCCAGCCCTAGAAGAGATGCTAAAAAGAGTTCTTCAGGTTAAAAGGAAAGGACAATAGACAATAGATCAAAGTTGTATGAAAAAATAAAGCTCTCCAGAGAGACTAACAACATGGGTAAATATAAATGCCAGTACTACTGTATTTTTGTTACATCAATGGTTCTGGACTCATAATGAATAAATATGTAATAGTCGACAAGAACTACATAAAGGTGGTGGGACAGAGGGGTATAAAAACATGGTATGTGTATGCTATCGAAGTTAAGTTGGTGTCAAACCAAACAATATTATATATTTAAGATGTTAAGCATAATGTTTGTAGGATTTCTGTTTGGGGCAATGGGAAACTTCTGGTAATGGATGGTGGTGAGGGTAGTATAACATTATGAATTTGATTAATGACACTAAATGGTTTGCTTGGGAATGATTGAGAAGGTAAAGTTATGTTGTACATATGTTCCCACAATTTAAAAAAACTCATACTACATTTATAACCAAAATATTTTTGCAAAAACTGGAAGGAAATGACAAAAGTTTAATGCTAATCAAGGGGTAGCTTTTCTACATCCTTCATGGTTATAACAACAATTTAGAACTGGTAGAAATTAAAAAGTGAAGCTTTTTTAAAAAAATTATTTTATTTTATTGCCCAAACTGACAAGCATTTTTTTAAAAAGGCGGTACCAGGGATTGAACTCAGGACCTTGTACATTGGAAGCAGGCACTCAACCACTGAGCTACATCTGCTCCCCAAAAGTGAAGCTTTTAAAATAAATTTTCATCCATTGCTCAATCTTGTTTTCCCTTTTATGTCTGAAATGGAAACCTTTTTTCCCCTGGATTTTAGGACAAAATGTTGTTATAAAAAATAATTTTAAAAATTTCTGGAATAATTTTTAAAAACTGGGTTATTTTCCTGGAGACATAATTTTGTATATGGTTTTTGATCTCTGGAGGATCTGGAAAATCACAGTGCTCTTACATGCCACTAATCTTGTACTGAAAAACAGAAACATCATTATTCTACTTAAAAGAATGTGAGAGTTGATTATGCATCAGAGGTAGTACTCTACTAGCTATGCAATAGAAATCTGAAAGCAACTTTTAATAAAGATACCATGTCAGTATACTTAATACTGCTTCTCTTCACTATGTCATTTCTTCTTTACTGTTTATTTCCTCACTAATCAGGTAAGTGCCCAAATATAAAGATTTTTTAAAAATTCAATTTACCCTGATGACAAAGAGACCTTCCTTCCTCCCTTTTCTTAGAGCATTGCCTTGAAAAAAATTTATTGAAAATCATTCCACTGTCCCTTTTATATATATATATATATATATCTTTTTAGAAGCTAAAAAAGCCTCTTAACTGCTTTACAACCCAGGAGTATTTTTCTTAAGGGTCTGGGAGCCATCTCTTTGAACTGTAGACTTCAAGGAAGATAGTACCCCTGTTATTCCTTTACCAAGAGCATTTGGCCTAGGCAACTGACTCTAAAGCTGTAAATACATGCTTTGTCATAAAGAAGTGAGATTTTTACATAAAGGCAATTAACTAACACTGATGGCCACCCAAATTACCAGATGAAATTAGGATGGACTATATATAGCAAATGGTAAAGTCCTTTGATGGCACAAAATATTTAAATTTTGATGCGGCACTGTTCATCTATTTTTACCTTTATTGCTCATGCTTTGGGTGTGTAGTCTAGAAACAAAGTGTAACACAAGATCCTGAAGAGGCTGCCCTATGTTTTTTTCTAGGAGTTTTATACTTCTGGTTCTTAACTTAGGTCTTTGATCCATTTGGGGCTTATTTTTGTATGGTGTGAGATAGCATTCCTCTTTCACTCCTCTACATAAGGATATCTGGTTTTCTCAGCACTATTTGTTGAAGAAATTATTCTTTCACAATTGTGTGAACTTGGCACCCTGGTCAAAAATCATTTGGACACAGATGTGATGGTTTATCTCTGAATTCTCACTTTGATTCCATTGATCTATATTATCAGTCCTTGTGCCAGTACCATGTTTTGTTTTTTTGTTTGTTTTTAACATCTCCCTGAGATGTCTCCCTTGTCTGTCTGCTCCTTGTCTGCTCATTTTCTTTAGGAGACACCAGGAATTGAACCCGGGACCTCCCATGTGGGAGGCAAGTGCCCAACTGCTTGAGCCACTTCCACTCCCTGCTGGTTGCAGCATCTGCTCCTCTTCTTTAGGAGGCACTGGAAACCGAACCCGGGACCACCCATGTAGGAGAGAGGCGCCCAATGGCTTGAGCCACCTCAAGCTCCCTGCCTGTTGTGTCTCTCATTGTGTTTTCCTTGTTGTGTCTTCTTCATTGCATCATCTTGTTGCATCAGCTCGCTGTCTTGCTCATCTTCTTTAGGAGACACCAAGAACTGAACCCAGTACCTCCCATGTTGTAGGTGGGCGCCCAACGGCTTGAGCCACATCTGCTTCCCCCACCATGCTGTTTTGATTACTTTATCTTTGTAAAAAGTTTTAAGATTAGAAAGTGTGAGTCTTCCAACTTCATTCTTCTTTTTCAAGATGGTTTTGGCTATGCGGGGCCCTTTACACTTTCATATAAATTTGATGATTGCCTTTTCCATTTCTGCAAAGTCTGTTGGAATTTTGATTGGGATTACATTGAATCTGTAAATCGCTCTGAGTAGAACTGACATCTGAGCAATATGTAGTCTTGTTCAAACCATGAACGTGGAATGTCTTTCCTTTTATTAGGTTTTCTTTGATTGATTTCAGCAATGTTTTGCTGTTTTATGTGTACAAGTCCTTTACATCTTTGGTTAGATTTATTACTAGATATTTAATTCATTCAACTGTTACTGTAAATGGAATATTTTTCTTGATTTCTTCTTCAGATTGTTCACTACTAGTGTATAGAAACATTAGTGATTTTTCAAGTTGAACTTGTACCCTGCCATTTTGCTGAATTTGTTTAGTTGATTTTTGTTTGAATTTGTTGTAGATTTTTCAGGATTTTTTATACATAGGAAACTGTCTGCAAATAGGCAAAGTTTTACTTCTTCCTTTCCAATTTGGATGACTTTTATTTCTTTTTCTTGGCTAACTGTTGCTGATATAACGGTGGTGACAATGGGCAATCTTGCCTTATTACTGATCTTACAAGGAAAGATTTCACTCTTTCACCATTGAGTATGATGTTAGTAGTGGGCTTTTATTTTTTAAGATTGACTGATTGATTCCCACCCCCTCATTGTTTGCATTTGCTGTGTCTGTTGTCTTCCTTGTTTCTTTAGGAGGTACCAGGAACTGAACCCGGGACCTCTGATATGGGAGGGAGGTGACTAATTGCTTGAGCCACCTCTGTTCCCTGCTTGTTGTGTCTCTCACTATGTTTTCTCTTCTTGCGTCTCTTGTTGCGTCATCTTGTTGTGTCAGCTTGCTGCACTTGCCCATTGTGTCAGATTGCTGTCTTGCTTGTTTTCTTTAGGTGGCACCAGGAACCTCTGCTCCCTGCTTTGTTGTGTCTATTATAGTTTTCTTCTTGTGTCATCTTGTTGTGTCAACTTGCTGCACCTGCCTGTCACGCCAGCTCACTGTCTTCTTTAGGAGGCACCGGGAACCGAACCACAGACCTCCCATGTGGTAGGCAGGAGCTCAGTTGCTTGAGCCACATCTGCTTCCCTTTTCCTATATGCCCTTTATCATGTTGAGGGGTGCTGGATTTTGTCAAATTCCTTTTCTGTATCAATTGAGATGATCATGTGTTTTTTTTCTTCATTCTGCTAATGTGGTAGTATTACATTAACTGATTTTTTAAAATGTTGAACTACCCTTGCATAACTGGGATAAATCCAATTTGATCATAGTATATAATTTGGTTTGCATGTGTTCTTTGTTGAAGATTTTTACATCCATATTCATAAGGGATATTGGTCTGCAATTTTTCCTGTGGTCTCTTTATCTGGTTTTAGTATACGGGTGATGTTGGCTTCACAGAATGAATTAGGGAGTGTTCTCTCTACAATTTTTTTTAGAATAGTCTGAGCAGGATTGGTGTTAATTCTTGGAATGTTTGGTAAAATTTACCTGTGAAGATATCTGTCCTGGGCTTTCTTGGGAGATTTTTGATTACTCATACAATCTTTTTACTAGTTATTGGTCTGTTGAGATTTTCAATTTCTTCTTGAGTCAATGTAGGTAGTTTGTTTCTAGGAATTTTTCCATTTTCTCTAATTCATCTCATTTATTGGCATACAGTTCATAGTATCCCCTTCTCATTCTTTTTATTTTTGTGGGTTCAGTAGTAATGACTACGTTTCATTTCTAATTTTAATTGTGTCCTTTCTGTCTTTTTCTTTGTCATTTGTTAAAGGTTTGTTGATTTTATCTTTTCAAAGAACAACCTTTTGCTTTTGTTGATTCTATTGTTTTTTGTTCTCTCTTTCATTAATCTCTGCTCTAATCTTTGTTATTTCCTTCCTTTTGCTTGCTTTGGGTTTAGTTTGCTCTTACTTTTCTAGATCCTCCACTTCTGAGGTGAGATCTCTGATTTAAGATCCTTCTTTTTTTAACATAAGCAGTTAGAGCTATACATTTCCTTCTCAGCACTGTCTCTGCTGCATACCATAAGTTTTGGTATGTTGTGTGTTCATTTTAATTCTCCTCAAGATTCTTCCTAACTTCCCTTGTAATTTCTTCTTTGATCCTTTGGTTGGTTAAGAGTGTGTTATTTAATTTCTACATATTTGTGAATTTTCCAGTTCTCCCTCTTTTATTGATTTCTAGCTTCATTCCATTGTGATCAGAGAAAATTCACTGTATAAGTTCATTATTTTTTAATTTATTGAGATTTGTTTTGTGACAACATATTGCCGCTTCTGGAGAATGATCCATATGCACTAGAAAAGAATGGGGTATTCTGTTGCTCTCTGGTGAAGTGTTCTATATATGTCTGTAAGGTCATAGTATCATTCAAGTCTTCTATTTCATTATTTCTGTCTAGATGGCCTATCCATTATTGAAATTGGTGTATTAAAGTCTTCAACTATTAATGTAGAAATGTCTATTTCTCCCTTCAAATCTGTCAACATTTGCTTCATATATTCTGGGGCTCTGCCATTAGGTGCGTATGTATTTATAATTGTTATGTCTTATTAAGTTGATCCCTTTATCAGTAACGACCTTCTTTGTTCTTCGTAACAGTTCTTTACTTAACATCTATTGCATCTGTTATTAGTATACCTACCCCCAATCTCTTTTGTTTACTGTTTGCATGGTATAGATATTTTCCATCCTTTCCATGTACGAGGTCCCAGGTTTGATCCCCGGTACCTCCTAAAAACAAACAAACAAACAAAAAACCCAACTCACTGGGGAGCAGATGTAGCTCAGCGGTTGAGTGCCTGCTTCCCATGTACAAGGTTCTGGGTTCAAACCCTGATACCTCCTAAAACAACAACACAACTGCTAAGTATATTTCAAAATGTGGCAATCCATGTTTCATTTTATAATTTGTCATGGGAGAAATATCCTTTGAATTAGCCCTAGAAACTTAACTACAAAATTTATAATTAACTTGGTTTTGGCTGTAATTATGACAAATGTTATTCATATTCATGGACAAAAAAAAATTTCAGAACTAATGAGGAAAAAGTGAAAAAAACCTTCTTGCTCCCATCTTGTTAACAGGTTTCTCTCCCCAGATGAAACTGTTATTAAAAAATTCTTACCTGTTCACCCAGAAATTGGTGTATATGAAAACATATATATGCGTATTTATGATGTGTGACTGTGTAGAGCCTTTTCTTTTTGTACCTCTATATGTGCTATTCTGCACTTGGCACGGATTTAAAACTAGAGTTGAACCCATTTGTAACAAAGGTACAGGCAAAGCTATGTTTTTGGGGTTACAACATGATTTCTAATGTGATTTATGCAATTTATGGAACATCTTAATATGTGCAATATATGATCAGATATACTGATTTAAATATCTCAAATCTCACTCAAATCGTGTTTGAATTCTATGTTAAAGAAATAATACCTAATTCAAATGACAAATGACAACTATTAATGATGTTATTATGTTAAAAAGCCCTAACAGTTATAGTTGTTGGATGTTATCTAGTATCCCATCAAGTTCTAGATACTATATCATAAATAATTACTTTTATTTTTGCTTTTAAAATGATTTATTAGGTACTAAGGTGCATACTAAGTTACATGCACAGATTCTGCAATCAGTAGAGAGAGAGGCATTAACTAATGGACTGGGGATAACACCTGTGCTTTATGCTGTCCTTTATTAGTTATTCAGGATAAGTACATTTGACTTTGAAACCCTGTCTTCATATACTTATTTATTCAACTGTGAATTTATGCAAATATTATATTTATCTCTCATATAAAAAGAATACCTTCAGAGTGAATTATTATAAATAATTTTAAATTTAAAATATTTTGATTGTTGAAGTTTAATGTTTACAGGATATTTAGTTTAATATGGGAGGCAATATAGCAAAATGGTGATGAGCACTGGCTGTGGAGCTGAGTTTGAATGCTGGGTCTGCCATTTACTAACTATATAACCTTGGGCAAGTATCATCTCCTCGGTGCCTCAGTCTCCTCTTTTGTAAAATAAGGATAATAGAGTTGTTGGGAGGAGTAAAGAAGTTAATATTTGTAAAACACATAAAACAGTACCTGACACATAGCAAGCACTTAATTATTATAATACATATTTATAATTAATAATATATTAATATAAACAAATTTTTCCTACCAGGGTGGTATGGCCTATTTAGATATATTTCATTTGTTACTGTTCTAAAGCAAAAAAACAAAAACCCTACACAACTGAAGAATAAATCCATATCAACACCAGGAACAACAATAAAAGCCTATTAATTTGGTCAAATAAGTAAACAAACATTTATTAAAAGCTCTTTAGGGAGACCCAAGATGGTGGAGTAGAGAGCAGCACTCATCCTCCAGAAGCAGCAGGAAGACAGGCAGACTTGCCAGCAGAGGAGTGGCGTGGGAGGGTGGCCCCGCTGGGCAAGGGGGGAGTGGCGCTGGAGCCCTGTGAGGGCAGCCGTGCTGGGCACAGGGAGAGGGCTCGTCAGGCATAGGAGGGTACAGGTAAGCACAGGGGGAAGACAGTAGGTGATGCTTGGATTCCAGAGGCCAGGGGACTATGGTACTACAACAAGGAAGGAAGAGGACAGGGAGATTATAGAGGCTGCCCCAGAGGAGCTGAATCTTTGGAACAGGTCCAATATACCACTCTCAACAAGAGATAGAACATATAGACAGAGGATCAATAAGGAAGAGAGATATTGAATAATAAAATAAATTAACTAGACCTAACAGACATATATAGAACATTACACCCCCAAACAGTAGGATGTACATTCTTCTTGAGTGTTCATGGATCATTCTCCAGGGTAGACCACATGATTCTTTGAGATGGTTAATAAAACTGACAAACCATTAGCTAGACTAGCAAAGAAAAAAAGAGAACAAATCTAAATGAATTTAGAAGGATTGAAATTATACAAAGCACTTTCTCTGACCACAATGGAATGAAGCTGGAAATCAATAAAGGGTGGAGAACTGGAAAATTCACAAATATATGGATGTTAAACAACATATTCTTAAACAATCAGTGGGTCAAAGAAGAAACTGCAAGATAAATCAGTAAATATCCCGAGAAGAATGAAAATGAAAACACAACACAACAAAACTTATGGGATGCAGTGAAAGCAGTGCTGAGAGGGAAATTTATAGCACTAAATGTCTACACTAAAAAAGAAAGAGCTAAAATCAAAGACCTAACTACATACCTGGAGGAATAGAAAAAGAATAGCAAACTAGTCCCAAAGCAAGAAGAAGGAAAGAAATAACAAAGAGTAGAGCAAAAATAAATGAAGAAGCAGGGCCATACTTAAAAGAAAATGTAGGGAAGCATCTTCAAGGTCTTGTGGTAGGCAATGGTTTCTTACCCAAAGCTTGAGTAACAAAAGAAAAATTAGATAAGTGGGACCTCCTCAAAATTAAAAACATTTGTGCTTCAAAGGAGTTTGTCAAGAAAGTAAAAAGGCAGCCTACTCAAAGGGAGAAACTATTTGGAAACCACATATTTGATAAGGGTCTAATATCCAACTCAACAATAAAAAGACAAACAACCAATTAAAAAATGGGCGAAGGGCTTGAAAAGACGTTTTTCCAAAGAGGAAATACAAATGGATAAAAAGCACATGAAAAGATGCTCAATATCACGCTGTTACGGAAATGCAGGTCAAAACCACAATGAAATATCATTTCACACCCACTACACTGGCCACTATTAAAAAACAAACAAACTACAGGTGTTGGAGAGGATGTGGAGAAATAGGTAAACTCATTCATTGCTGCTGGGAAGGTAGACTGGTGCAACCACTGTGGAAGACAGTATGGCAGTTTCTCAGGAAGCTAAGTTTAGATCTGCCATTTGTTCCCGCAATCACACTATTAGGTATATACCCAGAAGAAATGAAAGCAGGGACACGAGCA
The DNA here is from genome assembly GCA_029593785.1 of Cabassous unicinctus. NCBI lineage: Eukaryota > Metazoa > Chordata > Mammalia > Cingulata > Chlamyphoridae > Cabassous > Cabassous unicinctus. The sequence continues at coordinate 9,224 of JAQZBX010028839.1, forward strand.
GATAAGTCCAGTGGCATTATTCACAAGTGCCAAAAGACAGAAGCAAGCCAAATGTCCTTCAATAGATGAGTGGATAAAAAAATGTGGTACATACATACATTGGAATAGTATTCAGCTATAAGAAGGGATGAAGTACTAGTGCATGTAACAACATGGATGAACCTTGAGGACCTTATGTTGAATGAAATAAGCCAGGCACAAAAGGACAAATATTGTATGATCTCACTAATGTGAAATAATTAAGCAAACTCATAAAGGTAGAATCTATAAGATAGGCTACCAGGAAATAGAATGGGGGTAGAGAAGGGGAAGCCCATGCTTAATCTGTGTAGAATTTATTTGGTTGATTGTAGTGGTTTGGGGGTGGACAGAGGTGATGGTAGCACGATAGTATGAGCGTAGTTGGCAGCACTGAGGTACGTGTATACATGGTTGAAGGGGGAGGTTTGGGTCGTATATGCTACTAGAAAGAAAGCCAGAGGAGAAAACATGGGATTGAATAACAGTGAACCCTGTGGTAGATGAGGATTGTGGTTAATAATACAACTATAAGAATGTTCTTTCAGGATCTAAAACAAAAGTTTGTCACTAGTACAGGGTTTTAATAATAAGGTGGCATATGAGGAAGAATGCACCTAAAACAAAAATATGGACTATAATTAACAGTAACATTTTAACACTCTTGCATCAATTGTAACAAAAGTACCACACAATGTTATGTTAAAAATAGGGGGGTAGTATGGAAATGTTGCATTTTTCATTCTTAGAAAAATGTTTTATGTCACAAAAACAACCAAAGTTCCCTGCAAGTTATACTGTTTTACACAATCAGGTGTCTGGATAGACAGGGCCTTTTAAACAGCTTGAACATTATGTAGCTATACACTTCTATGGGATATAAATGTATCCTTGTTGCCACAGCTATATATTTTTTGGATAGATAGAGGCCTGCACAGTAGCTAACAAAATATTAAACTTCCCTCCTGGAGAAGTCCTGCTACTTTTTCAATAAGATGGCCAAGAGTTCTGGAATATGTAAGCCTTGCCTTAATAAAGAAAAACAGGCTAACAAGCCAAGACCTCAATCTGAATGACTGCACTTATAAACCTTATTCCTGTAATAATGAAACTAAGCCTAATTATAATTAATGTCTAAGAGTTGCCTCCTGAAAACCTTCTTATTACTCAAATGTGGCCTCTCTCTAAGCCAAACTCTGTCAATAAACTCCCTATCTTACCCCTCAATGTGCCTCCCTGACACCAAGGGATTACTACCAAGCGTTAATCAACGATGCATTTGAAGAAAGACCTTGATCAAAGGGGGAAATATTAAATAAAATAGAATTTTTACGGCTAAGAGATTTCAAAGTGAGCTGGAAGGTCATTCCAGTAATGCTTATCCTGGTCTCTGCCAGACTTTATAAAATGGTACAGTAAACAAAGCCACAAACAAAAATGTTCCTGACGTCCATAAGGATGTTCAGACACCATAGGCAAGCCACACATCCACCTGAAACCAATACCCCCTCGGAGGGCTTTATCTGGGAATATATGAAAAGCTATTTCCCCAATATAAACATAGTTGCATTCATTTGTAGGTCACCAAATCATGTTTCTTCAACTTTTTGTATTTGAACTTATAATTTTTTTTCCCGAAGCTGTAATTTTTAATATACTTGTTAGGTATACTTCTCAGGGACTTAAAAAGCCCTCAGATTCATCCTTTGCCAGGCTTGAGCCCTGAAACCCAACAGATATGCAGCCAACTCCTACTCTCCAGTTCTTTGGACATGCCCTGGCCAACTAACAAAACAACGGAGAGGGACCAGCCCCATCCCAAAAGTGAGGAGTGTCTTCAACTGCAAGGAAAACAATTCCATTCCTCTGCCCCATAAAAACTATACCCTTCTCAGACTGAAGCAGTCAGAGTGGGCATCATTCCAAATCCCTCATGACTGAGGAATGAACAATAATAAGGGAGGAATGTAACCACTGACTAAAGCAGATTTACTGTTATTGTAGTTATTATCTTGTAATAACTAAATAACTTGTAACATTGATATGAAAATAAATTTTAAAAAAGCTCTGTAGGTTTGATAAAAAATCATCTTAAAATTTAATCATCTAAAAGAAGGTATAAGTTAGGTGGAGAGATAAAATGTGTACACAACATTCATAAAAATAATTATATTTAGGTATTAAAGAGTCAAGGAATTATCACAATGGAAAAGTTTTGTGAAGACAGTTAAATTTTGAGGTTTCTGGAATGAATTGCTTCAGGACTCCATCCCTGCAGAGATGCTTTCAGCAACAAACAAGAGCTGCCAGAACCATCTTTCTCTAGCTCCAGAATAGAATTAAAGGGTTGTAGCCACAGAGCACACACCAAATCAAGAAAAAGGCAATTTAAAAACAATAGACAATGTAAGGTATTGGTGGTGGGGTGATGTATGGGAATCCTGTATGGAATGCATTATTGTTTTGTAAACTCATAACTTCTCAAATAAAAATAAATAAAAAACAGAAGTTCACAACTTTTCTTATATACTATATACTTATTGTTTACATATGTTCATGTATGACTGATATACTTCAATAAATTTTTATTTAAAAAAAAAAACAGTAGTGTTTTGTGGCACTCTGGCTGGCCCCTCCACCACTTCCTTCATGGGCTTGGCGCACACAGTGGCCTGTGGGACCCTGGTCACAATTAGAGAAAGAGCAGAGTAACCTTAGTGCACATACTGGAAGCAGGCACGTCAGCACCAATCTGTCTGGTGGCAACATGAAAGATTGAATCAGGACACTTGTCTCAGGCTCACTGTCCCAGAACTTGCTCTGTGTATAGAAGGCAGCTCATGGAGCTCTGTATTAGTCAGCCAAAGGAGTGCTGATGCAAAATACCAGAAATCGGTTGGTTTTTATAAAGGCTATTTATTTGGGGTAGAAGTCCACAGTTACGGGGGCGGATGTGGCTCAAATGGTTGGGCATCCGTCTGCCATATGGAGGGACCTGGGTTCGGTCCCCGGGACCTCCCGGTAAAAATATATAGAAGGCGCATGGGCTGCCAGGCTCTGTGTGTCGGTAAAACCAGGAGCCGAGGTGGCGCAGATGGCTAGAACACCTCTCTCCTACATCGGAGGTCTTCAGGATCGAAGACTGGAGGAGAAGGATGAGAAGAGATGAAACAGACACAGAGAATTGCCCAGCTAATGGACACAAAAAACAGCAAATGGGGAAGGGGGGGGTTAAAATGGATCAAGTAAATAAATAAATCTTTAAAAAAAATAATAGAAAAAAAAAGAAGTCCACAGTTACCAGGCCATAAAGCCTAAATTTCTTCCCTCACCAAAGTCTGTTGCTACGTGTTGGAGAAAGGAAGCTGCCAACGTTTGCCAAGGTTCAGACTTCTTGGGTTCCTCTTCCCAGGGCTGCTTTCTCTCCAGGCTTAGTTCTTCTGTTTCCTCCATAAGGTCAGCTGTAGACTATGAGGCTCTCTAGGCTTTGCCTCTCTCCACAAGGCCAGCTGTGAACTGTCAGGCGAACGGCTCGTGTCTTTTCCCGGAGCCTTCTCTCCTTCCTCACGACTAAGGTCCTCTGTGTGCTTACTCCCCTGAGCTCCAGCATTAACACTCCAACATCAAAACTACTACAACTATGTCCTTTGCCATGCCTTTTATATTTGATTCCCCACCAAGAGGGGTGGGGCTCAACACCCTACTGACGTGGCCCAGTTAACACCCTAATCATAACTTAATCATGCCCAGATTAACAGAACAGTTTACAAGCATAATCCAATATCTATTTTTGGAATTCACAACTATATCAAACTGCCAAACTTCTACACTCTCCTACAGAACACTGTAGAATAGTCAAATGATAACTGCCTGAGGCAAAGGTTTGCATGCTGTGGAACCTACAGTGCAGTCTCCAGGACTGTTTTTTTAGGGAAGAAGGGACATTTGGATCTGCACAAATGGAGGAATTCCCAGGGCCATGAACAGATGTCCAGGATAAGATGCATGCTTAGAAAAGACCAGGAATTGCCTGGGGCTATTCTCTAAATGCTTTGTAGTATTTAGAGAAACTAAATGAACTAAACTCTGAAGTAGAGCACTCACACAGGCCAATTTGCAAAGACTGAGAAAGGTGGTTCTTTCTCTTTCTGTTTTGTTGTTAGTTCTTTTTTGTTGTTGGCATTCAAGAAAATCTCTATTACAACACTAGCTAAATATAAGTTTTAGGAACAAAGTCCTCAGTGCCTAAATCTCAGAGATAAGAGAATAAAATATCAAAATGTTGCAACAACAGATTACAAAACAAATAGGAAACAATGGCTTCTGTAAGGAGCAAGATAAAGAATTAGAAACCATCAGTGAGGAATACCAGAGCTTGGATATAGTACACAGATTTTAAAAAATGGTCCCATATATACTCAAAGAACTAAAGGAAAACAAAAAACTAAAGGATATCAGGAAGATAACAGATGAACACAAAAAAAATGTCAATAAAGAGAAAGAAATGTAAAGGAACCAAACAGAACTGAAGATCGCTGTAACAACAATTTTAAAAAATTCACTAGAAGGGCTCAACAGCAGATTGGGACTGGGTTGGAGGGAGTTAACAGCATTTACTCTGAGCAGCAGGAAGGAAAATGTGTGAAGAAAAGGGAACAGATCCATAGAGATCTGTGAGACACCATCAAGCATACCAATATGCGCTTTGTGGGACTCCAAGAAGGAAAACAAAGAAAGGGGCAGAGAGAATATTCAAAGAAATAACAGCTGAAAACTTCCCAAATTTAATGTTTAATGAAAACATCCAAGAAGCTCCAAACAGGATTCCAAACGGGATAAACCTAAATAGATGCACATATGATAATCAAACTCTCTAATGCTAAAGTTAAAGGATTTTGAAAGCTGCAAGAGAAAAGTAATATGTCATGTACAAGTGAAGCAGGCTAGTAAAATAGGGAATCAATAGATGGATCTGGAACCTGGCACGTAGATATTGATACCCCCAAGATAGCTGCTGGAAGACCTTCCTGAATGAGATTTTCCTTCAGAAGACAGAAGAAGCCCGGATATTCTCCAGGGACCTTATCATTGGGTCCTACCAGCGGATTGATGGGTGGGGTAATCAATCAAAACAGCAAACAGCTGGAACTCCTCCCGTGTCATTAGCAAAGGGGTGGAATAATTAATGGTTTAAAAAGTAGGCGCAAAAGCCTCTCCCTCTCTCTCTCTTGCCTTCTGCGCCCTGCTCTTGCTGTGTCTCCCCTGTGTGGATCAATACACAAGTAAAACCTGGGCATTTATAATCTATAATGGGAAATTGTAGTCTGTAAATTGGTCCTCTTTATCACTCTTCAGGCCTTTCCTCTCTACCTGGGACCCATGATCTGTTATTTTCTCCCATTTCTCTTCCCCCCATACCTTAATAATTTACTGGCCTCATCAATGTGACATGCTCTTGAAATTTATTTGTGCAGCATAGTCAAGAACCTAGACAAAATCCGGTAACACAAGCAAGCCTTAGTAAAACTAAATGCTGATTTCTCATGAGAAACCATGGAGGCAAAAGGCAATGAGATAATATATTCAAAGACCTGAAAGGAAAAAAAAAATGCCTACCAGGAACTCTATATTTGGCAAAATTGTCCTTCAAAAAATGAGGAAGAGGGAAGTGGATGTGGCTCAAGCAGCTAGGTGCCCACCTACCATATGGGAGGTTCTGGGTTCAGTTCCCAGTGCTTCCTAAAGAGGAAAAGCAAGACAGCGAGCTGATGCAATGGGGTGGCATGAAGAGTTGACGCAACAAGATGGCACAACAAGATGATGCAGTGAGATGATGCAACGAAGAGATACAGCGAGAAAACACAATGAGAGACAGAACAAGCAGGGAGCAGAGGTGGCTCAAGTGATTGGGTCTCTCTCTCCCACATAGGAGGTCCCAGGTTCAGTTCCCAGTGCCTCCAAAAAAGAAGACAAACAGAGAGCAGACAGCGAGCACAAATAATGAAGGGGGGAATAAATAAATAAAATAAAATCTTAAAAAAAAAATGAGGGAAAGATTAAGACATTCCCAAAGGGAGTTACTCACTACTGGACTGGCCCAAGAAGAGATGCTAAAGAGAATTCTGCAGATTGAAAGAAAAGGACAAGTGCAGGAAGAAATAAAGGTCTCTGGAAATGCCATGGGTAAATATAAATGCCAAAACTATTCTATTTTTGGCTTGTAATCCCACTGGTTATTTCCTACAGTGTCTAAAATACAAACACATAAAAAGTAATAATTAATCAATACTTATGGACTCATAATGTACAAATATGTAATATGCAACAAGAACTACATAAGGTAGGAGGATGGAAGGGATGAATGGAGCGTGAACACTACTGAAGTTGGCATCAAATGAAACAAGATTATTGTAAATTAAAGATGTTACATTTAAGTCTCACAGTAACCACAAATTAAATATTTTTAAAATATGCACAGAAAGAAATATGAGAAGGGATTATAAAGGATTCACTATAAAAAAGGGCTAAGGACTTGAATAAACATTTCCAAAGAAGATATATAAATGGCCAATGGTCACATATAGGTATACACAAAAACACCAGCGCGGGGGATTTGCAAATTGAAACCCTAATGGGACACCAACTCACACCCAGCAGAATGGCTGTTATTAAAAAAAAAAAAAAAAAAGGTGGGGGGTGTTGGTGAGGATGCAGAAAGATGGGCGCCTTAGTACACTGTTGGTGGAAATGAGAAGTGGTTCAGTCAATGTGGAGGCAGTTAAACAAAGAACTACCTTATGACCCAGCATTCCCATTTCTGCGTATATACCCCAAAGAATTAAAAGCAGGGACTCACATAGATATTTGAACCAATGTTCATAAAAGCATTATTCACAGTGGTCAAAAACCACCCAAAGGTCCATAAGGGATGGATGTGGTGTGGCATATACATACAATGGAATATCTGTTCAGCCCTAAAAAGGAATGAAGTTCTGATACATGCTACTACATGGATAAGCTTTGAAGACATCATGTTGAGTGAAATAAATCAAACACAAAGATATTAAAATTGTATGACTCCACTTATATGAAATAGCTAGAATATACAAATTCACAGAGACAGAAGGTAGATTACAAGTTACTGGGGTGAGAAAGGAGGGAGATGGGGGAGTTAATGCATAATGGGTGCAGGGTTCCTGTTTGGGATGATAGGAAAGTTTTGGTAACAGATGGTGAGCATGGGAGTTGTTGAAATGAGAATGTTCATTTTGTATATATTCCACTATTTAAAAAAAGAGAGATTAAAGTGACAATAACAGGGAAGCGGATGTGGCTCAATCGATAGGGCTCCCGTTTACCATATGGGAGTCACCGGGTTTGATTCCCGGGGCCTCCTGGTGAAGGCAAGCCAGCCCGCGCCGCGCGGTGAGCAGTGAGCTGACCCAGCAGGACGACCCAACAGGGAGAGACAAGCAGACACAGAAAAACACACAGCAAATGGACACAGCGAGCACAAGCAGCAGGGGGGGATAAGTAAATAAATAAAATCTTTAAAATAAATAAATAAATAAAATAAAGTGACAATAACAACTAAAGGCAATACTTGATCCTGGACTTGATCTAATAATGGAGAAAAGGCTCAAAAGATCATTACTGGGGACATGGAAAAACTGGACTATAGAATGGAAGCTTTCTATCTATATTAAATTTCTTAAAATTGGTAACTGTACTCAAAGTGGTTACACAAATGAATATCCTTGTTCTTAGAAAATGCACGTGGAAGTATTAAATATTCAAGGATCATGATGCATACAACCTATTCTCGTGTTAAGAAAAGAGATAAATGGATATATAGAATGGTACAATAAATATGGCAAAATGGGGAAGTGGGTGTGGCTCAATCGATAGAGCTCCCGTTTACCATATGGGAGGCTCCGGGTTCGCTTCCCGGGGCCTCCTTGTGAGGGCAGGCCGGCCCGCGCGGCCCGGTGGGCTGATGCAGCAAGACCTCACAACAGGAAGCGGATGTGGCTCAATCGATGGAGCCCCCGTTTACCATGTGTGAGGCCCCGGGTTCGCTTCCCGGGGCCTCCTTGTGAGGGCAGGCCAGCCCACGCAGCACGGTGGGCTGATGCAGCGGGACCTCACAGCAAGGGGGAGATAAGCAGACACTGGAGAAAGCGTACAGCGAATGGACACAGCGAGCACAAGCAGCAAGGGGGGGATAAATAAATAAATCTTTAAAAAAAAAAATATGGCAAAATGTTAAAAGGTGGTGGATCTGGGTATCTGGGTGGCAGGCATGCTAGAGTACTCTGTGTATAGATTTTGTCTTATTTTTGCAACTCTCCTATGAGTTTGAAATTATTGCAAATTTTTTTAAAAAAATTAAATTTTGAGGTTTTTAAAGGCAACCTAGATTGAGAAGATAGTATCAAGGCACCAGTGTAGGAATTAGTATACCAAAAGGTGGTGTGGGGAATGGCAAGTAAAAACAGTAAATCTAGGAAGAGATAGATAATAACAGAGGACCTTGACAGCTAACTTGAGTACTTGGATCTTGTACTCCTAGAAACTACAAACCGTCTCTTTAGGTCTTGGACAGATACATGGCATGCAGAAACGATATTTTCTCTGGAAGAAATGTTCTGGGAAATGTGCTCTGAAAATACTTTTCAAGGGAAATCTCTAAGAAAAGTTGCAGTAGCTGAAGTGTAAGATAATGAGAGCCTGTGAAATAAACTAGAAAGGGCAGGCGGGTTGAACAGACACATAAATAAATGGATGGATAAGAAAAGCCTGGAAGGGTTTTGAGTAGAATGCAGAATCATTACTTCTAAACTGCAGACCACAGAGAACCACCCTGTTTTTCTGGCCCACTCCAGTGTTCCATACTTGTGACATCAAACAATGCCTGTAGAATAGCTGCTACAGGTGGGGCATTCAATACCTGAGAAAACCCTCTCTAATTCAGGTGAGATAATTACTACTAAAATAAGAGTCAGAGTTTTTGTTTAGGGTGATGGAAAAATTTTGGTGATGGTGGTGATGGTAGCACAACAATGTGCATGTAATACCACTGCATTGTATACATACTTGAAAATGGTTAGAATAGGAAATTTTGTGTTGTATGTCACCATAATAAAAATTTTTAAAAGCTAAGACGAGTAAAAATAATACATAGTTAGGCACAACATATGTCAAAAGACGACAAGTTTTTTGGCTGTACCCCAACATACCTCCATCTCTGTTACTGTTAATTATGGTGTTCTCGTTGAAATGCTATAGCAGCTTTCCTAATCTGATGCATTTCTATCTTGGGTTTAAGGTTTTTACCATTAAGTTCTTAGGCAGATGTCTCTGACTGAACCTTATATCACTAATATGTTGTTCATACACTATACAATTTATCCTTTTAAAGTATACAATTCAGTGGTGTGTAGAATGTTCACAAAGTTGTGCAATCATCATCACTATATAATTTTAGAACACTTTCATCACACTAAAAAGAAACTCTGTATCCATTAGCACTTCCCTCCCCATTCCCCAGCCCTTGGCAACCACTAATCTACGTTCTACCTCTATGGACTGGCCTATTCTGGATATTTCATATAAACGGAATCAAGCAATATATGGTCTTTTGTGACTGTTTTCAAGTTGTAACATGTTTCAGTACTTCCTTCTTTTCATAGTCAAATATTTTCCATTGTAAGTTACTGTACCACATTTTGTTTATCCCTTCATCAGTTGATGGATATTTGGGTTGTTTCCACATTCTGGCTACCTTATTCATTTTTTCCATTCCCTTTAATTTTCTCCTTGCCCTTCTCCCTAATTTCCTACTCCTGACCTAAATAGGAAGTTATGATAAATATTACTGCCATTTTCTTTTCTTTTATGGATGCCTTAATGTTTTCAACTATACTGACTCTAAAAATCACTGTTCTAAGCAAACCTTCTCTTCCCTTCCCAATGCCAGCAAAGATCATGTTGAGATATATCTGACCATTGTGAAGATTAAATGAGATAATGGGTACAAAAGCCTTTATTAAAAATTATACATATATAGGGACTATCCCAGAGGATTTTCCATTGTCTCATGCCCTGGATTTAATTAAGAACTATTCAGAAGTATGATCTTCTGTGAGCTTCTTTTCTTTGGAATATAAATTCCTTAGGACAGAGATCATGGCACCCATCTGTTCTGTATAATATTAGTACAGTTTACAAGGTACATTTGGGCACTTAATACTATTTGAAAATATAAGTATTAAAAATTATTAATGTTTATAGAGTGCTTAGTATGTGTCAGTTACTGTGCTAATTGCTTTACATATTTCACATTTCATCTTCACTATAACTTTATGAGGTAAATGTTATCTTCATTTTGAGAATGAGAAAACAGACAAAGAGGTTAGGAAAACTTGCCCAACGTCACAGAGATATAAAAGGGGGAGGGCTAAGACTCAGGGGTATCTGACTACATTGCCTTTATTCTATCCACTATACTTTACTGGTAGTGTTTAGATTAACCAAATATGATAGATTAACCAAATAGGACATTATGATCCTACGTATATATACTCAGAAGATTGCTGCTATAACTAATTACGGCCTTTTAAATGTCTTCCAAGATTCCAGAATACTGATAAAATTCTGTAGACATAATGGAGAGGTACAGGAGAAATTGGATGTCAGAAGACCTTGTAGTAAAAATTGAGAAGTTTAGAGATTATCTTGATGTTGACAAAATACCCCCCAGTCTCACCCAACCACCCTGGTTTAAATAGAGACATGAAAGAGGAATGACAAGGCCAGGTCAGTGTTTTAAAGAGATGACTCTGACTGCTTAGTGGAGAATGAATTTGGAGGAGGACAAAACTAGAACCAGGGAAATGAGAGGCAATCAGGCAGAAGAGCAGGTCTAAGGCAGTGGTAGAAGGAAATCATCAGAAGAAACAAACTCAACAAACATATGTTAAATGACTAGATGTGAAGGAAAAGTGACTCAAAGGAGAAGCCCACGGTGGCTTCAGGATTTTAGCTGATTATATCCAGTGCCACTAAATGAGGTAAAGGAACAGGTTTAGGGGATAGGTGATGAGTTTAGTACTGGACATGATAATTTGAGATGACTCTGGGAGTTCTAAGTGGAGATGTTCAGCAGGCAGTTGGAAATATAATACTGAAGCTCAGAGAAGTCTGGAATGGAGATAAAAATTTGGAAGTCATTAGCATATATCATTGGGAGCCATCTATCATTAGAGTAGATGAAACCATCCAATAAGAATGTATAGATTGTAGTACAACATGGTGAATGTAATTAACAGCACTGAAGTATCTGAATGTGGTTATAAAGGGAAATATTAGGTTATACATATGGTAATAGAATAAAATTAAAAAAAAAACAAAAAACACACCAAAAACCTTGGAACTGTACTACATAGTGAACCCTAAATTAAACCATGGACTATAGTTAATGGTATAATTATAAAAATGTGCTTTCATCAATTGTAACAAATGTACCATACCAACGCAAAGCATTAATAATAGGGTGGTACAAGGGAATTCTATATTTTATGCATGATTGTTCTGTTAACTCACAACTTCTCTAATAAAAAAAAAAGAAAAGAATGTATAGACTAAGAACAGCAATAGAATAATGCCCAAATATGAGGAAACTATTTGTGGTCATGGAATTGTTGTATAACTTGATTGTGGTGATGATTACATAACTGTATGAGTTTGTCAAAACTCACAGAACCAAATGCAAAAAAAGGGATGAATTTTATTGCGTATCAATTATACTCAAAACTATAACTAAAAAGAAAAAAGAGAGGTCAATCAATACTGCTAAATATGGTAAAAAAGACCACTAAGAGAAGCTCAAGTGGCAAGTTGGGAGCATAAATCAGATTATATTTAGATGAAGAGTGGATAGATTAGAAGCAGAAATGGTAAGATTATTGACAAATTTGAATGACGTGTAAGAATAAGTATAATGGTAACTAAATGGATATGTGGGATTGAGGGAGTGTTTCTGATATGAAAGACTTCAGCATGTTACAGTGAGAAAAGTCTGTGGAGAGAGAGTGCACATATACAAGAATGCACTAACAGAGCCTGAGGAAGGTTTGAATGTAGTCCGTTTGCAGCTGGGGGTCAGAAAGTCGAAAAAGGCATGTATTGTACCCTCAATTTTCTCAATGAAGGAAAAGGCAAGGTCATCTGCTGAGAGTGAGGAGGGCTGGATTGAGTACAGGATTTTTATAATAACAGTTGACAGTCATAAAAGGAATGGCAAGGAGTTATTTTCTTACTACTAGAGTTTAAGAATGGAGACGGCAGAGTATTGGTTTGATTCAAGGTAAGAGTTTTGCTAGGCAGGTTTTTCAAAAGGAAAAAGGGATGGGAAAATCACAGATTTTGGTAAGAGAATAGCTCAGGTAATCATCCACCTTCATTTTTACCCAAACTTTCTGGTGAGGCCTTTGACTCTAACAATCCTATTTAAACTACAATCTATGGGCCCTCTGGCACCCCAAATCTTCCTTACAGTGCTTGATTGTTTTTATAGCACTTAAACTTTCTGTTATTTTTTATGTCTGTCTTCCCCTACTAGAATGCAAACCCCTCTAGGGCAGGAATCTTTGGATTGTACACTGAAGAATCTCAAGTGCCTAGAACAATGACTGACACATAGTAGGCCCTCATTAATTATTTGTGGATCAAACATGTTCTCCCTCTGTACCTGGGATCTATACATAAATGTATAATGACTAAATCCTGAAAATATTAAAGGAACTTTTATCAATTTGGAAACCATGTTTGAAAGAAAAATAGATACATGAAGGCAGGCTTGGGGAATATTTCTTCCTGTGACCCTGAGAAAGCTGGTTTACTACTCCATAACTTATTTTGTCATCAGAACAATAGGAATAATTCTATCCCAGGAACTGCTGTTTAAGTGGCAAAGATAAAGCTTGAGATATCTGAAAAAAGGCTTTGTAAATACAGAAAGTTAAGGTTATTTTATTATGATTGCAACTAAATTACCAAGTACTATTCATACAGTAATAGTAAATGGAGAAAAGACATACTGAAAGAAATGCATTTTGGCTATTTTTTGCATTAGTAGGGTAGCAGTTTGGTATGATTTATGAATTCCAAAAATAGATATTGGATTATGTTTATAAACTGGTCTGTTCCTCTAGGTATATTAGATTGTACTAGATTCAGAGGTTTCACTTTTACGTGATTAAATTATGATTAAAGCTTAGATTTGGCCACGTCAGTAGATGTCAAGTCTCCTCCCTCTTGGTGGGTGGGGACTCACAGAGAAAATGACAGACAGGGGAGAGTTTGAGTTTTGATGCTAAAGTCCCGGGAAGTAAATACACAGAAGCAAACACGGAGGAAGAAAGACAGCACATTAGACAGGATCCTCAGAAAGATGAGCCTGATAGTTTACAGCTGACCTTGTGAAGAGACCAGAGCAGCTGAACCTGGAAAGATGTGAGCTGCAGGAAGAGAGCTGAGCCTTATGCCAGCCTACAGCTGAGATCAGAAGAAGCTGGGACCACAGAGCCTTAAGAGGGAAGAAGGAAGGCTGAGCCCTCCAAGACGTCACCCGCCATCTTGCGTCAACACATGGCAACAGACTCTGGGTGAGAAAGTACCTCTTATGGTACCTTGAGTTGGATTCTTTAGGGCCTTGTGACTGTAAACTTCTACCCCAAATAAATACCCTTTATAAAAGCCAACAGATTTCTGGTATTTTGTATCAGCACCCCTTTGGCTGACTAATACAAGTAGGGAAATTATCTTGTCAAAGGAGCTAGAAACAGTTCTGAAGGCTATTATGTGTAAGTTGACTATGGATTTTGGAGAAAGGGTAAGGTTTTAGCAAGGCTGGGTTTTCCTGTAGAGGGCTGTCTTTCTCCTGAGAGGAGCATTTTCCCTACGCTATCTGGATTACCCAGAGGAAGCAGGTAAGTACAATGGTTCCTTTAGGAGGGAGGTTAGTTACTAAGTCCGGGAAAAAGTGGGCTAACTTTTGAACAAAGAATCCATGTTTGGGAAGCGGATGTGGCTCAAGTGATTGGGCTTCTGTCTACCATATAGGAGGTCCAGGGTTCGATTCCCAGGGCCTCCTGGTGAAAAGCAAGCTGGCCCACATGGCGAGCTGGCCTGATTGGAGACCTGGCCTACAGAGAGTGCTGGCCCATGTGGAGTGCTGGCAAAGCAAGATGTCACAACAAAAAGAGACACAGTAGAGAGACAATGAGAGATGCAGCAGATCAGGGAGCTGAGGTGGCACAAGAGATTGAGCAGCCTCTCTCCACTCTGGAAGGTCCCAGGATCGGTTCCCAGTGCTTCTAAAGAGAAGACAAGCAGCAGAAGAACACACAGAGAGGAGACAGCAAGCACAAAACAATGGGGAGGGGGGAGTAAATAAATAAATAAATCTTAAAAAATTTATTTTTTAAGATTTTCCATGTTTGTTCTTAGATGTGTATGACTAGGTAAATTAACATGGAATTAAACTTCAAGGTTCATGTTGAAAGGAAACAAGCTAATATGCATAGAGGGGAAGTATATACATGTGAACAGACAAGAGGAACTATGCAAGGTGCTTGTTAGGAGGCTTGGTGTCTGAGCTTGTTGATAGGTCTCGTCAGCAGGTGTCTGGGCTCAATGTGCAGCACATGAAGTACAGAGTTTGACCCAGCACCAGTACTCTCCGGGGAATGCTAAAGATTTCAGCATGGAGGGCAACAAGAAAGTGGGATTGCCATGGCAGAAATGTACTTTTTAGGCATCTTTGCTAGAGAAGTTTTCACAAATAAGGTGGAGAAAACAGTAATTTTAATATACTTATCCCTAAGGATCACTCAGACTCAAGCCTCTGAAAAAGTAAGTCATTGCTTTAAAGGGACAGCTCTGCTGGTCTTGGTAGATGATATGGAATCTGGAACATGGGAGAGTCCTGAAATTATAAGGGTGCAGAGTAGTATAGGAATTAGGCTTGTGAGACACTCTTAGCATTGATAACCTATTTTTTTTGGCTCCAGCAACTAAATCTTTCAGGCATATTTAACTACTTAGAAGGTGTAAGTCTAGCAAAGTTAGGACTAAATTTCAAACTTCCTTTTCCTGCTGCTGACCTTCAGAACACAGTTAACAAAAATGGGTCTTTTTAAGATTAGTCTACCAAAACTGATAGACTTTTAAATGCCTGCTTTTATGTGTACAATGTTTTCTTTATTCTAAAGTACTTTCAACACTCACAGCTAAGAATAAATCAAATGTTATTGTTAGGTTTTTTCCTGCATTAAAGTATGCTTCTTTTATACTTAAGTAAATCTAAACCAAAAGAGAGAGCAGCATGTTTATTGGCTGTATGAATCAGTATTTTATTAACGTCTCCCAAAACATACAATTATATCTCCATTTAAGACAGAAATCTCCTGTATTTAACAACTTGCAGCCTATGGAAGCTGGAAACCCTCCCCCACGCAAAATTGAGCTTGAAGAAGCCATATAAACAGGAAAGGTTAGATGCTATCGCTGCCACAGCTACCACACTCCTGGGGGAGTGGGGTGCTGTGCCAGTCTCTGTACACAAGGCAACACCCATGTGGGGAGAGGAGATGAGATCTTGGATACCTGCAAAGTGGGAAGTTGGAACTGAGATTCTTACATAAAGTCCCGAGACTCTTTATTTTTTTCTAGCATATTTTTATTTTTTAAAAGAAACATAGACTGAGACTCTTAATTAAGCCTAATTTAGTTCCAGAGAGAGCTTTCTCCAAGATATCTGATAAAGTAAATACAAAACCTCTTTAGAAGGACTTGCCCTCAATCTACACCCAGGAAAGTTTAGCTGAAGATGAGTTCACAAAATAAATTTATAAAATATACAAAGAAACAATGTGCTATGAGCAAGAGACAAAATAAATGGGAAGATTAGAAACATCCCTCTGCCAAAAGAATTTCAAATAGATTTATATGAGATAATAAGAAATAAAATAAAAAACAAAGCACTGTGATACTCATGTTCCCTATTATTTAAAAGAGTGGAAAAGTTCATGTTTCACAGTATGCATTATATGCATTCTTAAAATGGCACAAAATGAATTCCTGGATGATGAAAGGGAGGGTGTTTTTCCACAAGTTCTGAAATCCTCCTTTCTTCCCCACCAAGTATACAGAAGCTATAATAAAGACTCCTAACACTTCAAGGACTCATCCAACTAATACGTAGTTTTTGCATTTAATTATTGAAGTGATCATGTAGAACAAGTAGTCAAAAGTCCGGCAGATCTCTGAAGCTTTCGGTAGTACAATGAAGATGTATATATACATTCTCATTTTATAGAGCTTGCTCTTTAACACCTAAACATCCAGAAGTATTCTATTTTGTTCCACTCAGGAATATGATCTAGAATAGTTGCAAGAAAGTGTTTCCAGCAGAACTAAGGGAAGGGATCATAACCCTTATGTTTGACTTTACATTTCTGTTTTCAACCAGTATCTCTAAACTAACTATTGTATGTGTGTGCTAATGCATCACAACTGTCAAAAGCAGGTGGTTTCTGAAGACAGCTTTGAAATTTTTTATCCTTGGGCAGAGACAGTAAGAACTATTCTCAAAGGCAAACACCAAAAGACTGATATCCAAATAAAACTGTTTTTATGACTTATTAATATCTCAAACAGTATATAGTAAGTAAATGCAAATAAGATTGTAGTCATTAAGAACATGACCGCTTTAGGTGGATATATTTAAAAATTCAAGGTAAGTTTAATTTTCATTGTTAACCTTTGTGGCAATGACATTTAAAAATATTTGTATGGAAATGAAAGGGTCAGGAATGCTTCTGGTGGCTTTATAATTTTAAAATGATAGAGTCATACCGTTTATTTCATCATTTACTATTGGTTTTTGAAGAGTACAAGATGTAAAGACAAATAACATTACTTCTAGTTCCTTTAAATCACATGGGACTAGAAAAATGCCAAGACACTTTACTTTCGACATCACCAAGCTCTATGTCCTCCCCAGTTATGCTTGGTACATTTCTTCCCTTTCTAGGTACTCTCTGGTTTACTGCTAAAGAATCTATACTCTTTTACTAAGATGCTAGTGACTTATATTGCTAATTCTAAAAGTATTTGTATTTCAAAAAAATGTATCATGGTACAAAGACTACTTAACCCCAAAATACTCATCTGTCTGTCCGTCTATCCCTGGGACACTATCTTGCAATATCAGGCCACAAAGTAATAAACTACTTAAAACAGGGGTTCTTAACCATGGGTCCACAGACCCCTTGGGGGTCTGTGGAAAGATTTCAGGGGGTCTGTGAGCTTGAATTGAAAACAATCAACTTATTATCTTTATTTTCTCTGACCTCTAACTGAAACCTAGCATTTCCTTCACTTATGAATGTATGCAATAAATTACAGTAGTATTCATTTCATATCACATTACAGTTGTTGCATATCTTGAAAAATCGCTTACGCTTATCCATACTTCGAAATTACAGTAGTTGTTAGACCTGATGCTAGTTGAGTGTCATAAAACTATCTGCTGCTACATTCTGAGAAGGGGTCTGTGGTTTTCACCTGACTGGCAAAGGGGCCCGTGGAACAAAAAAGGTTAAGAACCCCTGACTTATAAGGTGAATGCATGTCAGGGATAAACGGAAATATGATTTTAGTGCAGAGTTTTGCTTTGCACTTATTTCAGTTCTCAGGTATGGTTAGTATCTTTGATCTGGTGAGCCCTAGATTTGTTTTGTTTTTCATTGTTAATTGTTTTGATGTTTTTAAACATTTGTCTACTCTAGCTTCTCCTATTTTTGGAACTACCACATCACTCTTTCTTGAATGAAAAATGAGGGAAACGGATGTGGCTCAAGCAATTGGGCTCCTGTCTACCATATAGGAGGTCCAAGGTTCGATTCCTGGGGCCTCCTGGTGAAAGGCAAGCTGGCCCGCGTGGCGAGCTGGCCTGAGCGGAGTGCTGGCCCACGAAGAGTGCTGGCCTGTGCAGGAGTGCTGGCCCAAGTGGAGAGCTGGAGCAGCAAGATGATGCAACAAAATGAGACACAGAGGAGAGACAATAAGAGACACAGCAGTCCAGGGAGCTGAGGTGGCATAAGAGATTGAGTGCCTCTCTCCCACTCCGGAAGGTCCCAGGATCGATTCCCAGTGCTGCCTAAAGAGAAGACAAGCAGACACAGAAGAACACACAGAGAGCAAGTGCAAAACAACAAGGGGGGCGGGGAGGTATATAAATAAAATAAATCTTTAAAAAAAAAATGACAGGTAAATGAGAGGAAGCAAGGAAGGGTCAAATAAATTACTGTTC
>JAQZBX010028840.1:0-27614 GCA_029593785.1 Cabassous unicinctus
CCTTCACCCTCAACCAGACCCTTCTTCCTCACAGGGAAGAGAATGTTCTTTCCCACTTATTTGACAGCAACGAGCCAAGGATTTTACTGAGACTATTCTGCTCGAGGATGGGGTATATGTGCCATTCCCAGCCACAGGGGTGAGTAAGTTAAGGTTTTCATTTGGTCTCTTTGTCTCTCTGTCCTGCTCTCTCCTGGATGATGCACAACACTCTCCTGATCTGCAGATCCCCAAAGCAGCTCTCTGGGATAGCTTTTTGACACTTCTCCTTACTTTTGTAAGGGAGTTAAGCTCTGCATAGCTACTTTGACACCACCTGCCCAGAAGCTCCTATGGTCAAGTTTCTACACACTATTGATGAACAATCTGAGGAGGAAATCAGAAAAAGAATTTTCATTTATAATAGCAACTATAAGAATCATATATTTAGAAATAAACTTAACCAAGGACCCGTATACAGAAAACTACAAAACATTGCTAAAAGAATCTGAAGAATAATTAAGTAAATGGAAGGACATTCTGTGTTCTAGTATTGGAAGACTAAATATCATTAAGATGTCAATTCTACCCAAACTGATTTACAGATTCATCAAAATGTCAATAAAAATCCAAACAGCTTTTTTTTAAAAAATGGAAAACTAATTATCAAATTTATTTGGAAGTGTAAGGGGCCCCAAATAGCTAAAAATATCTTTAAAAAGAATAAATTTGGAGGCCTCTCACTTCTGATTTGAAAGCATACACTTAGCTACAGTGGTAAAAACAGCATGGTACTGGCATAAACATAGACAAATTCACCAAAGGAGACAAATTGAGAACTCAGAAATAGATCTTCACATCTGTGATCAAGTAATTTTTGACAAGGTGTCAACCTCCCCAGCCAGGTCAGAACAGTCTTCAACAAATGGTGCTGGGAGAACTGTATAGCCATATCCAAAAGAAAAAAAGAAGAACCTTTTCTCACACCTTAAACAAAAGTTAGCTCAAAATAGATCAAGGACATAAATAAGAGCAACAATTATAAAACTCCTAGAAGAAAATGTAAGAAAACATTTTCAAGATCTTGTGATTGGCAATAGACTCTCAAAACCTTATAACCAAAGCGCGAACAACAAAGGAAAAAAATAGACAAATGGGACCTCCTCAAAATTAAACACTTTTGCACCTCAAAGGATTTTGTCAAAAGGGTGAAAAGACAGCCGACTCAATGGGAAATTATTTGGCAATCACATATCTGATAATGGTTTAATATCCATGATATATAAAGAGATAATACAACTTAACCATTAAAAGGACAAACTATCCAATTTGTCCAAAGAGGAAATACAAATGATGAAGAAACACATGAAAAAATGTCCATCACTTTCAATTAGGGAAATGCAAATTAAAAATACAATGAGATATCATTTTACACTTATTAGAATGGCCACTATAAAAACATTGGAAAACTGTAAATTTTGGAGAGGATGTGGAGAGATAGGTATGTTTATTCACTGTTGGTGGAAATGTGGCATGGTATAACCACTGTGGAGGTCTACTTGGCAGTTCCGAAGGAAGTTGAATATAGACTTGCCATGTGACCCAGCAATATCACTGCTAGGTATATACCCAGAAGAACTAAGAGCAGTGCCACGAATAGACTTCTGCACATCAATATTCATAGTGGTGTTATTCATGATTGTCAAAAGTTGGAAATAACCCATTTGTCCATAAACTGATGAATGGATAAACAAATTGTGTTGTATATGCACAATGGACTATTATGCACCTGCAAGAAGAAATGAAATTATGAAGCATATGACAACATGGATGAACTTGGAGGCCATTATGTTGAGTGAAGCAAGCCAGACACAAGAACAAATACTGTATAGTTGCGCTATTAAGAGTTGAAAATGTTGTGTAAACTCATGGAGTTAATAATTATAATATACGAAACCTGAAAATAGAATGAGCGTAGAGAATGGAAAGCTGAGGGTTAATCTATGCAGAATTGGTAAAAAGGTTGTAAATCTTTGGAAATGAATAGAAATGGTAAAAGCACATAATAGTTTTTGTAACTAGCAGAGCTATTATGTGCGTATGACAGTGGTTGAAAGGGAAAGTCTAAGGATATTCATTTTACTAGAAGAAAAGCTAAAAAATGTACAGTCCGGGAAGCATAGAGAGATTGAGAGGTGATGAGTTATTGTTTGTTTGTCTGTTTTTTTGTTTATTATTATTATTGGAATAATGAAAATGCTCTTATAATGATTGAAGTGATAAATGTATAACTATGTGATTATACCAAATACTATTGATTATACATTTTGGATGCATTCATGGTTTATTAATATGTATCAATAAAATTGATTTGTTTTAAAAAATTAACTGTGGTTCTACAAAGTATAAATACAAATAAACTAGAGAGATGGAAAGAAAATGGCAGCTTCTATGATCCAAAACTTTTTCAAAATTGAAGTCAACAAAATAACTGAATACAATAAATAGGAAAATGATATAATAATGATAGTTTTAAAAATAATGAGTAAAATACAAATTTTTTTAAAAGTTTGAAGTAATAAAAAAAATATTAGTTTTTACCTCATGTATTTTGAAGGTCTGGATGAATAGACATAAACATTTTAGGTTGTCATATTTTCTTGGTGAATTGAATGAACATTTTATACTTATGAAATGACTGTTTTTATCCTTGGTTTTATTTTTCCTTTGATAGCTACTTTGTTTAATATTAATATACCAACTCCAGCTTTCTTTTGATCATTATTACATTGGTTTTGCTCCTTTCTGTTCTTTTACTTTTAATCTATTTATATTTTTATATTTAAAGTGAATTTCTTGGTAATTGGAGTACAGCTGGATCTTTCTTTTTATCTAATATGAAATATTAGACTATATTTAATACAGTTATTGATATGGTTTAGCCTAATTCTACCATATCCAGCATATTGCAATTAGTTTTCTATTTGTCCCATCTGTCCTTTGTCACCCCCTTTTCTCTTCCTGCTGCCTTCCATTGGATTAATTATCTATGTTCAGGGCTCTATTTTAATTCTTTATTTGATTTATTTAGTTATAATTCTTTCTTTTTAGTTACTTATCATTTCTAGTACACATTATTTACTCATTATAACCATTCTTTGTGTGATATTATATAACATCATGTATGCTTTAAGTATATTAGACCACATAGTATAGTTCTATTTCCCCTTTCCCATACTTCACGCTTTTTTATTGTAGAAGTACATACTGCATAAACTCCACATACAGTTTTAATATTTTTTTTGCCATAAACTGTCAGCTATATTTTAAAGGAATATAAAAATATTTATAATATTTTAAAAATAATAATATTTTTTAGTTACCATTTTGGGAATTTGTATTCTTTAAGTAACTCTATATTTTCCTTTGGTACCAAATCCTTCTGGATAAAGGATTGTCTTTACTATTTCTCATAGTATTGGCCTGCTGCCATTGAATATTTCAGCTTTTCTATGCCTGAAAAATATTGGTTTTGCTGTCATTCTTGAAAGATACTTTTCTGAATAGAGAATTCTGATACAACAGATTTTCTTTGGTGGTTGCTGTTTTACTTTCGTAAATTTAGAGATTTTCTTCCACTGTTTTGTGACATTATTTTTAGTGAGTAGTCATTCACACGTTTTACACTTTGAAGCAATGTGGCTATTTTCTCTGGCTACTATTAGGGTTCTTCTCTTTTTCACTGTTTTAAGCAATTCAAATATTCTGTGCCCTCATTTACTTTTCTTCTCATTTCTTATGCTTGAGATTTTTTTAAGCTTCTTGGATGTATGTGGTTATAATTTTCATCAAATTTGGAAATTTTTAGCCATTATTATGCTCAAATATTTTCTTCCCCTCTTCCTTTGCCATCTCTAATTACACATATATACTTCTTAATGTTGTCCCTGAGTCAAACTCACTAATTTTCTGCAATTTATAATCTTCTATTAATTACATCTAATGTATTTTTTTTCACTTTAGGCATGTTTCCATCTTCTAGAATTTCAATTTGGATCTTTTATTATTTCTTACATCTCTCTCTTTAGAAAGCATGATCATACTTTCTAATACATTTTCGAATATATGAAATACAGTTATTGTAACTGCTTTAAATAGTCCTCATTTACTAATTCTATCATCTGTTTCATTTCTGGGGTTGTGTCTATTGGTCAATTTTTCTCCTTGTTACATTTCATATTTTCCTGGATCTCTGCATGCCTGGTGATTTTGATATTAGATAAATATCAAGAACTTTTCCCTTGATATAGCAAAGGTGGCAAAAATAATCCTCCAAAATCCAATTCACAGCTACCTTTTAATAAGAATGTGCAGTGACTCAAAAAGACAAATAATAGAGAAACTCAGGATGTTACCAACCAATAAGTAGCTCCACACTGATGTGCCATCTCTTCTGTGGGTAAAAACTGCATACACTGAATTCAATAGAAGAAGAAATGTATGCATATGCACATATACCTGTGATCTATTTTCTTCTTGTTTGAACAAAGATATTAGGTTATTTTTATGCAAAGGTTCACGGTGATTTTTTCTTCTTCTAGGTATGGATCATAGAAATATGCTGTCATTACTCCTGGAGATTTTCTCAAAGGCACCCTGGCCAATGTGCCATTTAAATAGGTTAAAATGCACTCATTTGTGTATGCTTTACAGCCTTATGACCAAGGTTTGTCCATTAAACTTAAAGTTTATTGGTTAAGTGCTCAAAATTGGTAGTCAACTAACTGGTTATACATTTTCTGCACTTACACATCATTTAACCATAAGCGATTTATGAAAGTTATTTTTGTCTGTTTCCTTATATGTAAATGTTGGCAATGATATTCCCCATCTTCCAGGGCTGCTTCAGGATTAAATGAGTTAATGCTTATAAAGCATTTTTAAAGTGTTAATCCATAGCAAGGTTATCAATAAATGTTAGCTATTATTAATTTCAAACTACAAAATTTGAAAATATAAAAGCAAATATTCATCATAAAATTTAAATCGCATTCCAAATATAGCATCTGGGTCTCTTTAATTTCTACTATGCTTTGTTTTTCCTCTGTAAAGGAGAATTAATTACAGACCAAACACTGTGACTTGAATTGAGGAAGAAGCAAGATCTCCACTGACTGATAATGTGTGTCATTTTAATAATAGCAATAATAATTGTAATACCTTAAAATTTAAAAATTTTAAAATTGGTAAATTTTTTCACAAACATCAATTTGATTTTTGAATTTAACCTTATTATTATTGGTATGGTATATAATATTTTATTCATTTTATATATGCCTATCAGAAGATAGAGTGATAGTGGCAATTTATTACTCCTGTATATAAAACCCTTCAAAGGTTTTCTGCCTCATTCAAACTTAAAATCTAACCTCTTTACATTGGTCTATGAGGGCCTCACAATCAGATATCTCCCTACCCCATTACTTCTCAAGCATCATCTCTTCTCTCCTCCTTGCTCACTCCATCCCAGCACAATGACTTTCTTTTTGTTCTTGCTTTATTTCAAGCTTGGTACTGGCTAATATACTTAGAATAATAAGCTTCTTCAAGTTTTGCTATGCATGTCTCCTGTCCTCATCTCCATTACATCTTTGGTCAACTGTCAAATCCTCAGTGAGGCATTTTCTGACTACTTTAAATCGCAAATAGTCCCCAGTGCTCTCTGTCCTATTTCTCAGTTTTGTTTCTCCTTACCACCCATCACTTCCAACATACTGCATAATTTATTATTTATTGTATTAGGTCTGCCTTGCTGCAATAGAACATAAGCATTATGAGGATAGTGGTTACCTGTTTTATTTATTAATGTATTCCCTATCTTGTTGACCATGTCTAGCATGAACTAGTTGCTCAATAAAATTTGCTGCATGAACAAATAGTTTACAGTAAATCTTCACCGTAATACATATGCAAATGTATTTTTGTACCCATAATAACTTAATAGATGTTCTAGGACAAATAGTATAAATTTATTTTAAGCTAATTTTTAAGATGTTTTCCCTGAATTCACTGAGCAACCTATCTGTAATAGCATAAAAATATCTGAATAAAGCACACATACACATATACATATATGAATTAACTCATTTAATTGAAACTTCAAAGTGCATATTCAAGGAAATCTTGAAGACTAATTATGTGTGAAATGAAATGAGTATAATTGTGACCTTTATAACTATGCAAAACTATCAACAAAATAAAAGTTCCGAATTCTCTGAAGTATTCAAAGTTTTCAAGATATCAGCAAAATTGTAAAATAGAAAAGCACTCCTCAGCCTGGTAGAGGTATAAACCAATTCATGAAAGTATTGGATTCACTATTACATCTCTATGAAAAGGAACAAGAAAGATTAGAATAAATAAATGAGGATTTGAGAGGTCACACTCTCTTCGCATTAGTTAATAAATAGTTTAATTTTCCCATATCTCTTTTATTGACCCATGATAAAACCAGGCTAACGCAGGTAATCCAAGTGGACTGTTCTTTAAAGATATACAATTTTTAAATTATTTTAAACCCATTAAATAATATTGTAACATTTAAAAGATAATTTCCTTAAATTAATCATAAAGAAAAACTAACACAGAGACACATCAGTATTTGTGATCCATTTTCTCATTAATAGTGTGCACTGCTTTTATGCAAAGAACATTTTACCTCTGGTAGGCTTCAGTCAAACATGCCTTTCTCTTAATGTTGTTGAACAACAAAAACAAAATTAAATGTGCAATTTAGTAATGGCTCTATAAGACCTTTTTAGGATAAGTATGGTTGTACATTTGAAATTGATTTTTCTGAAGATTCTTAAAGATTGATATAAAATTATCCTTGCATACTCTTTTTTTTAGTAGATTCCTGGGACCTTGTACATGAGAAGCAGGCCCCCAAACCACTGAACTCCCAGATATTGCATACTCTTAACATTTTAATTTTTAGTTACATCATTCTCTTAATTTTTCTGTTCCATACTTATTTGCTTATGACTTTCTATTTATGATCAGAGAGGAAATTATTTTTCTTTTAAGAGCAGCAAAGAGTTTTATTGTTTTAAAACTTTTTTCAAATATCTTTTTAAATCAATAATTCTTAAAATAATTTTGGTATATGATAAACCTGTTATTCCCCTTGATTTTCACATATAGGTTAAAATTATATTTGTCTATGGAGACAAAATATGATGTCTCCTTTTTATTTCCTCATTCTCACTAAACATACAACATTAATCCTTGGGTCTTATTGTAGAGAAAATGTCTCAGACAATTAAAATAGCAGTGACAGAAAAATGAAGAGGAATTTTCTATAAGAGATAAATATATTTCCAATAGTAAATAAAAATAAAATCAAAATATATCATCGATGAATAAACATGACCTAATGCAGAACAAGGAAAATGGTGGTAATCTTCAGGCTTCTGCATGTATTTCATCAGAAATAGCTGTTTTAATCGGGATAGACCATAGAAAATGAATGTCCTATAATTGCTTATTCTCTCAAACATAGTTGTTATATTTTTTCCAAGACTAATTATTTCCCCCATCCAAAATGAGTTTTCTGCAGCATTTGCAAATTCTAATCAGTTTGTCTTCTGAAGTGCTGATGTGCATTTGGTGTGAATCTAAGTGTTATTTGGATATTTCATTATATACATCCTTATTTGTTCAAAAGCTTCCACACACATCAAATATCCTTTGAGTCAATATGAAAATGAAGGGAATGATGTGCTTACCAAATGCACTGGATATAATAGTTTGCTCCCTGACCTTCATCAAGCAAAGAAACTAGACAAAAGGAAGAATGAATGGGAACTTCCAAGATCAAGCAATTATTAAATAAACAATTTAGAGCTTCTCATCTCCTCTCAGTGCATGTTCTTATGTCATCTTTGATAACAGTTCAAACTCATTTTTAGTTTCTCTGACTAGGTATCAAAGTTTCAGACTTAATAATCTTCTTTCTTTTTTTAAAAGTAGTGAGACTATGGATAAATCTGTGGGACATAAACCAAGCTGCAGCGTTTTGAATTTGTAATACGGAAGTTTTATCAGGCCTACACATTTCACACACAGGTCTCTAAAATGATGTCTTACAGAGTTACAAAATAAATCATTTTCCAAAATTCAATGTCAGATTCAATGACTATGTAAACCTTCATATTATTCTTGAAGTTAGTTCATCAACTTTCCTTTCAAGTCAGGTACATTTTACATAGAACAACTGGTGGGAGACTAGGGAAGCAGGTTGGGTGGAATTTTTATTCTTTTCTGTTTATTTTGTTCATGTGATTCTAGTTGGTTTTTTATCTTACCTGATTCCAACCCCATCTTTCTGAAGTTTGCTGTGAAACTTTCAAAGTTTCATTCTAAATGCTGCTTTACCTTTTCAGTTTTATACACCAGTTTTAATCAGCATCACTCTTCTAAGAAAGTTTTCATTAAAATAATTAGGAAATATATACACTTGTTCAGATTATTAACATTCTGCATGTGTTTAGTTATATTAAAAATCTTTTAATATTCAAAGATATTTAGCCTTTTTGATTCTTACTCTTCCAGTCTTTTATAGCCAACCTATCTACCTCCATACAAATGAAGTGGCTCCAGCTTCCACCCCAGGTGCTATTGAAAGTCTCCCTTAGACCATACCCCATATTTCTGATGATGCCTAGAAATTGGTTATGTTCCAGTTTACCAGTTTTGCCAGTGCTACCAATGTTATTCTCAATTATCATCTTCCAGAGCTGTCTTCTCCCCCTTTTGTTTTGCTCATGTGTCTTTTCCTTCATCTTTAATTTCTCGGAGTAAAAACAATGGAAGTCTTTTTTGAGTGACACTTTTACTGAAGATATAAGTAGTCCAGTGATGTGGTGGGAAAGGAAAGGCTAGAGCCCAACTGAGAATGGGGAAAAATTAAATCCTAGCCATCTGTATTTTAATTTTCTTTTTCATCCTTGGCAATTTGTGTTTCTTACCATTCATAATTCTCCCCAACACAAGTTATCCACCATTTTCTGGACATTTCCTCCTCTTATGGTCCATATTCAAATTCTCAAAAATGTCTTTTCTCTAGAGTTTTAAGAAGTCAATTTTTAAATTCTGGATTTTATTATATGGATGATTCACTCCTTAATTGCTTTACACCTTTAATTTTATTGTACATCATTTTCCCAATAACAAAAAAAGTAATATGAAAAGCCATTAATAGTGTTTATCTAAATTAATACTTCTAAAAGTGGGTTTACAGGTTACCCTTATAAGAATCATTTATCAGTTTAAAATATAAGTACCTGGACCTTATTTAGAATCAACGTGAAGGTGGCATGGTGTCTCCTTTTCAATAATCTTGCAATGTGATGGCTCAAAAACACTTAAAATTTGACAGTAACCTAAGTAAAAACAGCAACATGTCTCTTTCTTCTAATTGCACAATCTTTCTGTGGTCTCGTTCAAACAGCAGATAAATTTATTTATTCTTCATCTTTTACAGTTTCCACTTTATTGAAACATATAGCTTTGAAATTTAAAATTTCATAGGAAAATAACAACAAATACAAAATGACAATAAATGTTTTATACTCACTTTTATATAAGTAAAATTTTGCACTAAATGTGATAATACAATAATGGTATCTCAGTTATGAGTTATTCATTACAGGATATGTATTAACCATTTTTTAAAAATAGTTAAAGTGTTAATAAGAAACAAAAAGACTGCCTTTCTAAATCTTACAGTCTAAGGGGAAAATCAGGTATATAAACAAATTGTCATCAAACCAAACACACTTAGGTAAGAATTATAGATAGAGCCTACCATGAACATTTTGTAAAGACAAACGTCATTTTAGCTATAAACTGCTTAATGCTTCATGAAGTTATTTTTTTGAGTTGCCATTGGTTGAAAGTGTTTAGATGTTTGTTGATAATGAAGAAAAACAAAGGATGGAGCCAGCAAAGGGTAAAATATGTTCCTGGAAGAATTAGGAAGGAAAAATCATTATTGGAGGATTAAATGAGAATGTATATGAAAGAACTTCATAAATCAAGTACCTCTTAAGCAAAAATCATTTTCATTATATTGCATTAACTAATATTCTAATGACATGATGGATAATAAAAGGGGATAGCTAAACAGTGTGTTATTGATTGTTGTTTCATTACAAGTAAACCTACAAAATAGGTATCGTTTTTAATTAATGAATAGTTTGATCACGCCAATTGCCTAAATCCTGAAATTATAAAAATGCTAGCGTGAATAGTATTGAGGTACTCATTATATTCAACAACTGGAAGCATTTTGATGAAATGTTTAAAAGTTAGAAAAATATATTTTTAAGAAATGTGAAATTTTAATGTAAATTACAGGTAACAATTTTGTCAAGTCTAAGTACAATCTTCAATTTATTTTTGTAAAAAAAAATGTCTCAGAGTGATAGTCAAAAAGGAAAAGTGTCTTTCAACAAAACTTTTCTTTCACTTTTTTAACAAATGACCAATGTATAATTAAATGAATTGTTTTTGATAGATTAGCTACTGTCATCTATGATTTTGTAATTGTTTGCAATTATTTAGGATTTGTAACAAACAATAATCAAATGGATTTTCCTTAAATTATGACATTCCACTTATCACTTTATAATTTGGAGGGTAAGGTGGAGTGATGTTGACTGTGTTCTCCACAGAGATGACAAACTAGAAATTAAAAGTACATACAATAATTTCCAACATTTTAGAGGGTCTTTTAAGAACATCATCAAAATTGATTTCTAAGTATTCTCACCAAATGCAGCATTCAGGAAGATGGAGCTGAGGAACTAACTGTCAATTAGAAGCTTAAGGACACTATGAAATGACACATCTTCTGATTATAAGAGAGCTTAACACTAATGAAGAATAAGAGGTTGCCATCAAAATGTGATGGGATAACAACTGTTAAGGAAATATCAAAGATATTCTCTCTTTTCAAGGAGACTACAATGAAAAGAAATTTTCAGTTCAATCTTCTATTTAATCAACAAAGTCAGATGGAAAGACACCAGGGATTCCTTAAAGCATAGAGCCCTGTAGAACACATATTAGCTGTGTAAGTGTGCACAGATAACCAAAAATTCAGCACCAATAATTGTATCAGACCTACTTACACAAAACAAAATTTGCCTATAGTTTTGTTTTTCTTTAAACCTTATACCACATTACAGTTGAGTTGCACATAGTGACCTATTAAAAAATAAAGAATGAACATTAGAAAATAACTTATTTGAGGAAAATACAGTGGAAGCTTTAGGAAAAAGAAAGTACAGGTAATCTTTTAATGATAATACAGATTTCAAAAATGGTCTCAGAAAAGAATAGCACATATTATTAGTTGAATGTCACAAAAGGTCTTAAAAACTAATGGGATGATTTGCCAGATAAAATCTCTAGAAGAAAATGTAGATCTTGTGGTAGGCAGTAATTTCTTAAAACTTACACCCAGAGCACGAGCAGCAAAAGGAAAAAAAAGACAAATGAGGCTTCCTCAAAATTAAACACTTTTGCACCTCAAAGGATTTTGTCAAAAGGGTGCAAAAGGCAGCGACTCAATGGGAGAAAATATTGGCAATCACATATTCGATAAGGGTTTAATAGCCATCATATACAAAGAGATCATACAACTCAACAATAAAAAGACAAACTACCCTATTAAAAAAATGGTTGAAAGACTTGAAAAGATAAATGCCCAAAAAAGAAATACAAAAGGCATAGAAACGCATGAAAAAATGTTCAACATCCCTAGCGATTAGGGAAATGCAAATTAAAACTCCAATGCGCTATTATTCCATATCTATTAGATTGATTGCTATAAAAAAAAAAGTCGGAACACTGTAAATGTTGGCAAGGATGTGGAGAGATAAGAATGTTTATTAACTGTTGATAGGAATGTAGAATGGTGCAGTCGCTGTGAAGGACTATTTGGCATTTCCTAAGGAAGTTGAGTATTAGACTTTCCATGTGACCTGGCAATACCATTACTAGGTATATACCCAGAAGAACTGAGAGCAGAGACATGAACAGACATCTGCACACCGATATTCATAGCGGCTTTATTCACTATTGCCAAAAGTTGGAAACAACCCCGATATCCATCAACTGATGAATGGCTAAACAAATTGTGGTGTATACACACGATGGAACATTATACAGCAGTAAGAAAAAATGAAGTCATGAAGCATATGAAAACATGGATGAACCTGGAGGACATTATGTTGAGTGAAGTAAGCAAGACACCAAAGGGCAAATTACTGTATGATTGAGCTATTATGAATTAAATATATTGTGTACACTCATGGAGTTAATAATTAGAATATAGGTCACCAGAAAATAGGAGGATAGAGAATGGAAAGCTGAGAGTTTTCTGTGCAGAATTGCTTAAAAGGTTGTTTGTAAATCTTTAGAAATGAATAGAAATGGTGAAAGCATATTAGATTTTCATTTCTAGCACAGCTATTCTATGGGTATGACAATGGTTGAAAGGGAAAGTCTAAGGTCATGTATATTGCTAGGAGGAAAGGTAAAAACAGTACCATGGGACTGTATAAGACAGTAAAACCTCATGTAAAACACGAATATGGGTGATATTGCATATTTAAGACTGTTTTTCAAAATATCAATACAAATATACTAGAGAGAAGGAAAAGAATAGCAGCTATGTACGGCAGGGGAAGCATATAGAGATTGAAAGGTGATGAATTTTGTTTGTTTTATGTTTATTATTATTATTGGAATAATGAAAGTTCTCTAAGAATGATTGAAATGATGAATGCACAAATATGTGATTAGATAGAATACCATTGATTGCACACTTTGGATGGATTTATGCTCTATTAATATTTATCAATAGAAATGATTTGTTTAAAAAAATTTAATGGGAGATATCATTTTCTCAATGATCATATGAGTTTATCAAGTAGAAATTTTTTTTATTCCAGTGTAATATGGTATTCAATCTATTATTACAGAGGATAATGTGAGTTAGCAATTGAATAACACCAAGAAGCAGCCAATCATACATTGGTATTAAATTTAGGTAGTTCTAGGCAAAGGAAATAGAATATGCAAAGACAGGGACATATGAAATAAAATGGAATATTTTGGAGTAGTTAGAATGTAGGTTGTGAGGGTGTATAGGGGTAAAATTAAAGTAGAAATATAGGCTATGCCATATAAGATCTCATCATAGTGGGTTTTGTATACATGCCTCAATATACAATATGATTTTCTTCAAAAAATTATCTAAAAACAAAACAAATTTCATGAGATATTTTACATACCAATGGTTTCTGTTTAGAAATATATTTCTAGATTTGGATTGCAGTAGGGTGACACAGTAGATAAAAAACAAACAAACAAAAAACCCCCCACACATTTAACAATCATCCAGATTATAGTTGAAGATATGCTGGGTGAAAGCAGTAATATAATATACGGAGAAATAAAAAAAGAATGCCTTTGCGAGATGCCTGGATGATTCATTATTCAACTGGTAGTGTTTTAGGGAAAATATATACAATAATATAATTTTTCAAATGTGTATTTTAATGATATTTTAGAAAAAATAAATATAAAAAATAACTGTTTGGAAAAAGGAAAAGGATTTGGATGTAAGAAGGGAAAGAATAATGGGCCACTATTGCAATTTACTATACCTCTCTCTCTATTGGATAAGATCTCATGGAAAAATCCAATT
The DNA here is from genome assembly GCA_029593785.1 of Cabassous unicinctus. Taxonomy (NCBI): domain Eukaryota; kingdom Metazoa; phylum Chordata; class Mammalia; order Cingulata; family Chlamyphoridae; genus Cabassous; species Cabassous unicinctus. Next base: position 13,760 of record JAQZBX010028840.1, read on the forward strand.
CATTAACTAAAAATAAATAAGAAAAATAATATTTAATGTTGTATAGATACATGAAACAGTGGAGGAAATTGATTAAAATCAAGATTTCAAAATAGTATTTCGAGAACTATGAGAGAAAGTTTTAAATAATTGCAAATAAAATGTAAAATCTAATGTAATCTTGCAAAATTGTATTTCAATATTTAATTTTCTTCTATTATCTTTGTGTTAATGGTTAGGAAAAGTAAAATTGCTGAACAAACATAAATATGTATTTACTGAAGACAGTCTATGAGTTAGAATTTAGTCTTGTACAATGCCCTGTTTATTCGTGCTGCCTCTTTTATTTGATTGGAAATAAAAGTGCCATGATAATCAACCTTTTCCATTTAACACTTAACAATTGTCTGACGTTTTAGTCATTTTGGTTTCTAATTTTATAAACTTTGGGTTCATATTTTTCCTTTTTAATTAAGATGTTCATTTTTCCAATCATTTAAAACTATATGTATGTATATAAATGTTATCAAAATGATTGTATGCATATGAAAGGTAGTATCCCACGTCTAATCATAATTCTTGCAAATTCATTTCCAGAATGTGATTTGTCTTTAGTTTGCTTGTAGATGGTTTTGCTTATGGAACAGAACAGATTTATATGAATATTTTAAAAATATTTAAGGACTCAATCTTTTCATTTATGGCTACTGCTTTTAAAGATTTATTTATTTATTTATTTATCCCCTCCTTGCTGGGTCCATTTGCTGTGTGTTTTCTCCGTGACTGCTTATCTTCCCCTTGCTGTGAGGTCCTGCTGCATCAGCCCCTTGCGCCACGTGGGCCGGCCTGCCCTCACAAGGAGGCCCCGGGAAGCAAAGCCGGGGCCTCACACATGGTAAACGGGGGTTCTATCAGTTGAGCCACACCCGCTTCCTGTTGTGAGGGCTTGCTGCATCAGCCCACTAGGCTGCACGGGCCAGCCTGCCCTCACAAGGAGGCCCCGGGAAGCGAACCCGGGGCCTCCCATATGGTAAACAGGGGCTCTATCGACTGAGCCACTCCCGCTTCCGGCTACTGCTTTTTTCATAAGCAATACCCACCCCCAGTATGTAAAGGTAACTATTCATATCTTCTTTTAATACCTATGGTTTAAATTTTAATATACATTTAATTGCACCCCGAATTTAATTTCCTGTAAGATGCAATGTAGAGGTAGATATTAGCATTTTGCTTCATATGTGAGCTAGTTTTAACAATTACATTTATTGAAAAATATATCCTTTGTTAAAATGAACAAAGACCCATAACCATATTAAAATGTCTACCTCCAGTTAAGAATTAATTTGAAAGATCCAGATAAGCTGGAAAATATTCTGAATATCAAGATAAATTTTTTTCTATTACCAATTTCATCAAAAGAAAATTGTAAATCACCAACAGACACACGAAAAGATGTTCAAATTCTCTGATAATTAAACATGTATATTCAAACAGCAGTAGCTGTTTTGAGTTAATTTTTTCTTTTTAAAGAAGCCTTAGATTACATAAATATTACATAAAAAATATAGGGGATTTCCATATACCCCACCCTCTCCCCCTACCAAGCTTTCCCCCATTAACAACATTTTTCAATAGTGTGATATATATGTAACAATTGATGGACACATATTGAAGCATTGTACTAGCCAAGGACTATAGTTTACATTATACTGTACACTTTGCACCACACAATTTTGTAGGCTTTGACAAAATTTATAATGGCCTGTGTTTGTCATTGCAATGTCAGGCAGGAAAATTCCAATGTCCCCAAAGTATCCCATATTACACCTATTCTTCCCTTTCTCTCCCCTCAGAAACCCTGGTGGCCACTGACCTTATATCAATAGTACGAGTCCTTCCACTGCTGGAATAATCATAAGTCTACTTAAGCCCAAAGTTGCATTCCCCCCTTATGTTTGTTCAATCCTCAATCGTGAGGATTTCGGGATGGTGATGTCCACTCTGTTTCTGACTGAGAGGAGGATTAGATCCCATGGGGCAGATGAATGGAACTGTCTTTTTTGCAGTTGAATGGTTCTCTTTTAGGCTACAAAAAATATAAATTTCCATATACACTTGTGTTTATTCATAAGTTTTTATATTTTGGCTTTTTTACTGAAGTATAATGTGCATTCAATTAAGTGTGCACAACTAGTATACATATGTATGCAAATAATAGAGTATCAGTCAGATCTAAAAATAAAACATCAATAATATTGCACTCAAAATTTCCCTCACGTTTTTCATAATCATTATCCTCTCAGAGGTAACTACAAAACTTGTTTCTACCACATGTAACAGTTTTTCCTGTTCTTAAGGTCCCCATAAAAGGAAACCTGCTGTATATACTCTTTTATATCTGGCTTCTTCTACCTAATATATTACTGAAACACAACCATACAATTTTACATAGTAGATGTTTATTCATTTTTATTGTTAATAACACTACACTCAAAAAACACCATTTGTTCATGCATTCAGTTGTTGATGGACAATAAGTTGTTTCTTGTTTGGGTTATGATGAATATTGCTACGAATACTTGTGTACCTTTTTGTGGGCACATACACTCATTTCCCTTTTGTATTTGCCTAGAAGTAGAATTATTGAGACAGAATAAGCCATTGTTTTCCTGTACTAGATACTGTTAATTACTTTTCAAAAAAGTGATTAACCAAGCCAATTTCACACTCAAAATCTAAGATTTCCAATTGTTCCACGTCATTGTCATAGTTTGCTACTGTTATTCTGTACTGTTAGCCTTTTGGGTGGGTATGAAGGTGTTAATTTGCATTTCCCTGATCATGTATTCACTGGCTATTAATATGGTTATATGTTTATTGGAATTTTAGATATTGTATTTTGAGAGTAGCCTGATCAAGATATTGTCCACTTTATGAGAGGGTTGTTTTATTAATTTTTATTAAGTTTATTTTTCCTGCATATGAATCCTTTGTTATATAAATGTTTTGTCAATATCTTCTCCCAACTGATGTCTCAATTCATGTTTTTAATGATGTATTTTATTAACCAAATTGCCTTAATTTTAATGAGGTACAATCAGAAATGTTTTGGTAGTTAATACTTTTCATTCCCAAGGATCTGAAGACATTCTATATTTTTTAGAAGTTTGAATGTTTTATCTTGAATATTTGTGCATGTAAGTCATCTAGTATTAAGTTCTGGTATGGGAAATGGTAGGTATCAAAGTTTATTTTTTTTTAATATGGATGTCCAATTTTTCTAGAGCATTTAGTTAAAGAGCCTCTTTGCCCCAAAAACTTGCAAAGGAGGCTTTGCCATAAATGAACTGAACATGTATGTGTAGGTCTACTTCTGGGTAATCTAATATGCTCCACTTTATTTAACATTTTGGCACTGATACCATATTACTCTAATTCCATAGTATTATAGAAAGTTTTACTTGGTAATGTAAGTTCCAAGTTTAGGGTTTTTTTTCCTATATTTCCTTGGTTATGCTTTCATTTGCATTTTTATATACATTTTAGAACTAATGTGCCTTTCTACAAATATCCTGCTCAAATTTTGTTTGCATTTTTACTGATTCTTGACATCCTAACAGTAATGACATCCCCACAATATTGAGTCTACCACTCCATGAACATAGAACATATACCCATTAAGTATTGAATAGCTTACAGCAATGTTTTATAGCAATCAGAGCAAAGATCTTACAAATATTTATTTAGATTTATTTGTAAATATATGATATGTAGTGTATATTGTATTTTTATTTTCCAATGCTTGGCATTTGTGAATCTAACTACACCTGTTTTTTTTATATCTATCATGTGTGAAACAATAGTAGTACATTTAGTAAATTCTGATAGTTTATGCAATTTTTTGGAATTTTATCTTTACACATAAGCTAATTAAAATAAAGACAATTTTCCTTCTTTCTTTCAAAACTCTGTATAATTTTATTTCTTATTCTTTCCTTATTCATTGGATAAAACATCTAGAATAATGTTGAATAGAAGTGGTGATAACGGACATCTTTGACTTGCTTCCTACCTGAGAGGTATTCAATATTTCATCAATGAATAAGATGTTAGTCAAGGATTTTTTAAATATTCATCCTTTAACAAGTTAAGGGTATTCTTTTCTAATTTCTGCATATATTTAGATATGTTATTTTCCCATTTATTCTGGATTTATGGTGATTCACAAGCAAATTTGAATCCATGGGATAAATTTCTTTTTGTCATGATATATTGTCATTTATATATAGCTAGAATCAGTTTCTTACTGCTATCTTTGTGTGTGTGTGAGTGTGTGTGTTTATGTTTATGAGATATATTTGACTGTAATACTCTTCATATTGTGATCTACCTTGTCAGGTTTTGGGCTAAGATTATACGGTCCATATAAAATGAGTTTTGGGAAGTGTTAATTACTTTTTTTTTCTGAAAAGGTGGTGTAAGATTGATATTTTATCTTTCTAAATTTCTTTCTAAGAATTCAGAAGTGAATGAATGTGAGCTAGAGGGTCATTTCTTTATGAGAGGGAAGTACTTTTTTATTACAGTTCAGTTTATTTGATATAGATTTTCCTGATTTTTGAGTTTTGTATTAAGCAACCTAAATCTATAACCTATTAAACTTGTTTGAAAAGATACGAACTCAACTTTGGTAGCTTGCACAATCTCTTCCCTATACCCCACCATTTCCCCTGTTTTTGTCCCACATTACTTCTTTATATTTTGCCCTTCTATTACATGAAAAAATGATTCTTTATTATTCCTTTGTATTCCAAGACTTATAGGAAATAAAGAGTAGAGTTATAAGCTGGGGATACAGGACTATTGTGTTTTGCATTTACCTATGTAATTACCTTTATTGGAGATCTTCACTTCTTCATATTTCTCCAAACCACTATCCCCAGTCCTTTCTTTCAATCTGAAGAACTTTCTTCAGTATTTCTTATAGGGTAGGTCTTCTGGTGACGAAATTTCTCAGTGTTTGTTTATCCGTGAATGTATTAAGTCTCCCTCATTTTAAAAGGGCAGTTTTTCTAGATAAATAATGGAATTTTTGGCTGTCAATTTTTTTCAGTACCATAAATATGTACTGCTTTCTTCCATGCTTTCTGATGAAAAATCATCACTTATTCTTGTTGAGGATTCCTTATATGTGAGAATTGCTTTTCTCCTGCTCCTTTCAAAATTCTCTCTTCGTCTTTAGCATTTAACATTTTGATAAGTGTCTTGGAGTAGGTCTATTAGGGTTCATCCTCTTTGGAGTATGTTGTGTTTCTTTGACATGTATATTTATGTCTTTTGAAAAGTTAGGAAATGTTCAGCCATTATTTCCTAAAATATTTTATCTGCTTCTTTTCCCTTCTCTTCTCCTTATGGAACTCCAATCACGTGGATGTTAGTGCGCTTCATGTTGTCCCACAGGTCCTTTAGGCTTTGCTCACTCTTTATAATTCTTTCCTCTATCTTCTCTTCTGACTGTATGATTTTAATTGTCCTATCTTCTAGTACTCTGAATATTTCTTTATCCTGTTCAAGTCTACTGTAGTATACCTCTAGTGTATTTTTCTAATCTTTTTTTTTTTTTTTAAGGAAGTACTGGGGATTGAATCCAGGACCTCATACATGCAAAGCAGGCACTCAGCTGCTGAGCTACACGTACTCCCCTCTAGAGTATTTTTAATGTCTACTACCATGTTTTTCATCCCCATAAATTCTATTATTTTAATTTTTTAAATTCCTAATTATACTTTTTGTTCATAAAATGTCTTCTAATTTTTCTTTAACATTATATTCATATTTAATATATTTCTGTCTTTATTATCTTTTATCTCCTCTACTGGCTTAAGAGATTTGACTGATTATCTTTGGATAGTTTTTCCAATGTCTGTGTTTTTTCTGAAGTTTGAACTTGTTCCCTTGAATGATCCATTTCTTCTTAATATGGCTTGTGATCTTTTATTGCTGCCTGTGCATTTGATAGTTTTGATGTGCTACTCTGGAAGTTTCTTCTTCTTGCCTAGGGTTTTATTACAGATTGGCTGTTTGTTAAGGCTCTTCTTCAACATTTGGTCAAGCTTTCACTCAACCTTTAGAGCAGCCCATATTTAACAGTTCAAATTTTCCCAGGTCTTTCCATACCCGTCTCTTGCCCTTGGCATGCACAGCAACTTTTAAGAATATCCTATTATGTGCAACTGTTTCCTCTCCAGAAGATTTATCTTATTTCCTCTTCTAAGATTCTTGTACTGCTGCCTTTGTTTTTATGCAAACTTTCCTTCCTACCTGCCATGATTTGCTCAACTGCTATATCACACAGAAGAGCCCCTTTTCAATATAACTTTCAATCCTGGGTCCACCTACATTACAGTGGTTCAGTTTTCCACTTTTCCTCATGGCTTTTCTGTCTCTGATAACTTCCACATTAGGAGGTCCTGTCCCATAGAACGAGACTGGGTCAGTGTTCAAAAATACTTAAGTTTTCATTTAGGTACAATAGCAATTTTGCAACAGGGTGGAAGAGTATACTGCTTTCCAATAACTCCATTGCAAATTGCTTTTGTTTCCTGGGCACAGTTTTGTATGCTCCTGCTTACCAACCACTAGGGACCCATCATACCTTGGGTCCAGGAGGACATGGGTCTCTATGCCTGAATGTGCCTGGGATACTAAGTTGCTATGTGGTTAGTTCTGTTGTCAGTGACCACAGAAAGGGGTGCCCAGAACTAGAGTGCTGCTGCTGCATGATTTAAGCCATTTGAGATCAGGGATGGGTACAGACTGATATGCCTGAGTCAGAGATCTCCTAGATTTTTTTTCATGGGTATTTTTTTTCTTTGACTCAGCATTTGTGGAGTCTTTCTCCACTTTCTTATGTCCTCCAGAGTTCCAACTCAGAGGACTCTGCCTTTTCCTTTAGCTGTCTCTATGGGGAAACTTTCTTGGGTCTATCTTACACTGCCATCTGGATGACATCACTCCTCTATTTTCTCCATATATTGATCTTTTTCTATCATATTTATGTGTTTTTTCATATTATCCTCACGTCTAGCCCTGTATAGGAATAAAAGAGACGTGCAATAAATATTTGTTGAATAAATTAAAAAATAGTAATAATAATAATGATATTCAATATGTTTATTGAAGTTAATGAATATTTATATAATTTATTTACATATAATAATTCTTCAATTGTGCAATTTTCTGTCAATAAGTAGCTATGACAAGTCAAACCAGTCATTTAACTTCACTGGGACACAGTATTATGAAAGGGTTAGAAGACCCAGAGTTCCACAAAGTTAGAGTTGATTTTTACAGAAGTCGAGGAGAGTAATGTTAGAGAAATATCCATGTCCATGTTATGCATCAAGTCATTGACCATTGAAGATCTGGTCATTAATGTGGTAAAAGTAGAAAAATATTAGAAATAGTAGGATGAATTTAGGAATAATAGGATAAATAAATAGGATAAAATTAATAAGATGATAGGATGAATCTTTTAAAAGAGAAGCACTTATCAATTTAATGAATAAGGGGTCTTTGGGAAATAAATAAGGCCCACAAATTCTTTGGTAAAATTAAACCCTCATATTATGAAGCTTCAACTTGAAATGAAGAATGGTATATTGTTTGTTCATTTTAATAATTAACAAATTGTTTATAAACCTAAAATTTGTTAAATATAAGTTAAGATAAATTTTCTATAGTTTTTATTTTATTTTTCTAGATAAGTTCCTATTTTTGTGAGTGAATTCATTCCCCGTGGCCTTTTCACAGCTATAATTAGTTTTTGACAAGAAAATGTCCACTATACCTGTAAGTTTCCCTCAAGCTTTCCTCAAAACATCTATAAAGTATTTATATCTATACATTATGTAGATAGCAATATAGGTTTTTAACTTAGTATACCACCAAGACTCATTAACAGGAAAATTATTACTTTAAAAATTAATTTCATTTCATGGATGTATGTCAGATTCCACTTACAATAACTTTCACATATTTCTTATATGAATATTGTTTTTATTATGTCAGCTATTTGGAGAATCACAGAGATTGATTTGTGACTTTGCAGAAAACTACTTAAGTCACTTTCTTATTAATAAATATGATGCCATTTTCAGACAAGTAGTTAATTTATGAAGTTTTTTTGTAGGTACCGAAAAAAAATGTTTCACAGTTTAACAATTTACATATTCCAATTAATATTTCTCTTCTCCCAGATACATGACTGTTTATTTCCATCTACATAATAATAAAAAAAAACTTCTCTATTGAACAGGAAGCATAAAGCATTTCATATGCAACAATTGTGCTTAAATTATTTCAAAAACCTTTCAAGATACATGAAAATAACAATAAAATAAATTTTCAACAGTCTATGAAAGAATTTTCTTACTCCTACTGTTATATTTACCATTCACACCAATTTAAATGAATGTAAGGATGCCATTGACTTTAAAAGGCACTTTTATTTTTTGAAGCACTTGAAACTATTTGTAAAAGAAGCCCAACAAATCATAGCATATTGCTAATTATAAAAAATTCCTTGATTTTAGAGATATTAAAACATGAAAATGTGAGTCTTAAATTTGAGAATAGTATGATTATTTTATTCCGTTTATTATAATTAAAATTAACATATGGAAGAATATATATATTCAGAACTTTTGAGGAAAGTTTATTTAATTTCTTCAAATTTACTTTAGAATAATCTTCATGAAATGTTACTAGCATCTTCACATTCACAGTAATGGAAGTGATTCAAGGAAAACAGTTGAATTTGGAGAACGTTTTTGGTTACTGCTTTATAAACAGATAAATTTTTATTTAATATATGCTTCATATAATAGATATATATTATATATTATATGTACAGATATGTATGTTAATATATAACAGATAAATTATTTATTTAATATATGCTTCATATAACATTTAGGGTTTAAAGAAAATGGAATTATCTTTATTTATGGTGCACACAAAATAGAAAATCTAATATGCTCAGTCAGTTTGTTTTGACTGTTTTTAATAACAGTTTTTAGATTTTTGTTTTATATCCTGTTGAGAAAATTACACCAACTAGTTTTTCCTATCCTCTTCACTTCTAATTTATTGAAGTTAAATATTTCTCAAAAAACACCTTTAAATAACATTTTCATTCTAATTCTTATAGACATGGAATTCCTTTGAAGTTGACAGCAAAAATTATATTTCTGAAGTTCTTTTCAGTCTGGCAATTACTGAACCATTGCATAAGCCTAGTTATAACTATTTGTTAGATTAAATGGAAATATAATGAGGAAACAACAAAAATAGTATTTGATCATCCATCTGCATATCAGGAAGGCAATTTTTGACTGAAGACCCTTTGTTCATTGGCATCTATTTTGCAGTTAAAATCTATTAAAATGGCAAAAATACACCCAAATTTACATCTCAGCTAGATCCAGGAGAAAAGATAAATGTATCTGTGTTAGTGCAGGTTTGTTTTTACTTTCCTTGATAAAATCCAATTCCTAGTAATGTAGCCCAGGTTTAGCTGTACAAATCAATACACTTTTATTCCTGCAGGTAGAATAAAGAAAGACATAGTAGATAGAATGTGAACATTCTTTAGAGCTATTTATTTTTCCCTAAAACGCAAGTCTCAAATATTATAAATGCATTAAAATTCCCCAAAATTTACTCAATGAAACAAAATTCTTAAGTAGTAGGTTTCTTATATCCTGCATTTAGATTATTCCAGCTAACAATTAAAAAATGAAAAATTTGAATTCTTATCACTCAGTGCCCCTGGTGGTCTTCTAGAGAATTCACTCTAATATTGGAATTGAGGTACCTAAAAATAATTAGTTTGTGGTGAGGTAATGCAGATTAAACAAACAAACAATTGAGCCCATAAAGATCGAAAGATCATAAAAAATGTAATGTAATGAAATAAACAAGCAGTTAGGAAGGATCATAAGCCCACTCATCCAAACCTTGTATGAGGACCGAAAGGAATAGAGGCAGCATCTGTCATATGACCTGAAGAATTCAGTAGTGACCCTGAGATATATACAGATCTCAGTAAAGAGTCCACTGTTACCACAGCCACAGAATTGTTCTGTTCAGTGGATTTCATGAACCCCATTGACCACCTATCCATGGTATAATTGAACTTCAGAATAACAATTCCTAAACCAAAGAGATTTGGTGAATTATGTATCTATAAACCCAGATAGATAGTAGATAGATAGATAGATAGATAGATAGATAGACCTATGGAGATATATAGAAATGGATAGGTAGATACATACAGGTTTAGATGTATGTATCTAAGTATATTTATCTGTGTGTGTAACTGCAATGCAATTATTTAAAATAAAAGAAAAAATATATAATATTAAAATGATATTTCTGCATTTGATCATGATAAATGCAGCTGGTTATTGGAAATCATCTATAGTAAAAAATCATCATAAAAATAGAATACATACATACCCACATGTTATATATGAAGAGAAAAATACTAGGAACAACAAATACTTAGATTGAATAGAAATGATCTCCGGAGGATTTTTTTTCCTTATTTATGTCATCTCTATCCATTTTTCCATAATAGTTATGCATATTTGTTTCTAATAAAAAAGAAATGTGATTTATTCTTGCTTAAATAATAAACAAATGAAAACCTAAATGGATATATTTTCATGTAAAGGAGTTTAGAACTAGGGAGATTTGGATGATAGAGGAATTGAAAAGCCAGCTGACATAACATTAAAAGAATGAGTCTAAACCATAGGTAGGCCAAGTGTTTTCCTTAAGCAAGAGAACACCTCTTCATTTGTAGCAGAATGGATAGAGAAAAGATTATGTCAGGTGGACTAAGTTTTTAGTTGAGGTGAAAAAGTTTCTTGTGTAGTTTCTCTACACAAGAGTTTTTATATCAGTTTTATTAGATTCTTAATACCCAATTCCTTCCAATTCTTCCTTCCCAATTTCTATAGGATAAATTTTGGGGGGAGGTGGCCAGCCTGTGCCATTTTGACATTTTGTCAGGAAGTAGAGTGCTTTTCAGGTAAGGTTGAAAGTCCTGTTGATACTGAAAGAATTGATTAATTTTCAAAGGTAAGAATTAGAGTCATAACAGTACACCACTGTGTACTTAATAAAATACCTAGAATTAGAAATACTGCAAACAACAAATGTGAAGTAACGGTGGCTCTTATCTATAGCTACTGGTGAAGTAAAATGCTTCAACCGCTTTGGAAAATACATGGAAATTTCTTATAGCATGAAAAATAGTCACTCTATTATCCAGCAATTCTACTTCTAGTTATTTATCCGATAAAAATGACAACATATGTCCACACAAGGTCTTGTATGCACAGAATATTCATGGAAGCTTTGTTCATCATAGCTCAATACTGGATTCAAACACAAATTTGAATCAAACTGTTTCATATTCATACAAAGTAATGATAGTCATAGATGAGTCTTGTTTGTCTTTCTCTGGGAGAAAAAAAGCTGGATATAAGTTCATATTGTATTATTCCATTTATTTGAAGATCTAGAACACCATGGTTACCTCACGATGAAAGTATTGGAGTTGAATGGGAAGCGTTCCAAGCAAAACATTTTGAATTTTCAATGTACTATGTTTTGATGAAGGTGTGGGTTACATGGGTAAATGCACTTGCCAAAACTTACCAAATTGTATATGTAATATTTGTGCATTTCACTTAATACACATTGTATCTAAAATAAAGAAGTGTAACCAAAAATTACCCAGACTTTGAAAGTGTTCTTCCCACTCTACTCTGAAGGTAAGTGAAAAAGCACCAAAAGGAAAAGTGGAGAAAATTCAGAATTAGGGTTCATCAAGGAGAGCAAGACAACAGCAAGAGAATGAAGGTGAAATTATTAGAAAGTGTGTTTAATTAGGGTTCATCAGGGAGAGCAAGACAACAGCAAAAGAGATAAGGTGAAATTATTAGAAAGTGTGTTTAAAATGAAGGTAAAGGGAAGAAACTAAACAGTGGAAGGAAATCAATATTTATATGTAGCAGAGGGGTCAAGTGCAGTCATTGAGAAGGTTTAGAGGATGTAGCCAAGGAATGCTGGAAAGGTAGAAAGCTATAGTCAAAGACTTCAAAGTGCAAATTTAAGATTTCAGTAATTCAACAATTCTAAAGCTGACAAGGTCCAGGGTTTAAAGGTACAGATGCTTGATCTATTGCAGTTATGGGAATTGGACTATTAAAGGAATTGAGAAGATAGTAGCAGATATTGAGAGTAATGAGTAGAAAAGGTATAGTTATAAGGCATGAGTCAGAGGGGCAGAGTAGAGGAATAACAGTCCAGGCAAGGCAGAGAACTGAGGACTGTGACACTGAAGTGTAGCCCTGTGGGAAAGCCAGGTTAGTGTTATGATGTAGGTCAGGGATGTGCAAGAGTTGCATTATTATTAAAGATGCACAGTGAAAAGACTGAGTGGAACGAGGGATTTTAGAGAGAGCAGCGTGACCATGCCAGTAGAGGTGAGAGTTGTCCCTCACAACCCAGGATGGTGAGGTGCTCTGTCAGAATTGGACAACACCTCATTCATTATACTTATATTTACTTAAAATGACATTACTTTTTACAACATTTTGGGCCTAGGAGGAAAAGGCCAAACTGTTTTTCCCCATAAGGTTTTGTACTAGCTCTTTCCTCTCTCTGAAATTTGATATTTGCATGGCTGGGTCATTAATGTCATTCATCTCCCAGCATAAATGTCATCAGCTCAGAGAAGCCTTTCCTGCCAAAGATACATAAAATGGCTATCTGGTCAATCCATCCCATAATGACGTGTTTAATTATACAGAAAGTATCGCTCTGGCAAATTTTGAGTTTGTTTATTTTTATCAATATATTTCCTCACACTGTGTATTAGTCAGGCAAAGGGGTGCTGATGCAAAATACCAGAAATTGGTTAGTTTTCATAAAGGGTATTTATTTGGGGTAGAAGCTTACAGTTACCAGGCCATAAAGCATAAGTTATTTCCCTCACCAAAGTCTACAGCCATGTGTTGGAGCAAGACAGCTGCTGACATTTGCCAGGGGTCAGTATTCTTGGGTTCCTCTCTTCCCAGGGCTCTGGTTCTCTCCGGTCTCAGCTCCTCTGTTTTCTCCACAAGGTCAGCTGTAGACTATGAGGCTCTCTAGGCTTTGCTTCTCTCCACAAGGCCAGCTGTGAACTGTCAGGCAGACGGCTCTGTCTCTTTTCCCAGGGCCTTCTCTCCTTCATCATGACCAAGCTCCTCTGTGTGCTTACTTCCCCGGGCTCCAGCATTAAAACTCAGCATCAGAACTTCAATATCAAAACTCCAACTCTGTCTTTTGCCATGTTTTTTATATTTGAGACCCCACCCACCAAGGGGCGGGACTCAACACCCTACTGACATGGCCCAATCAAAGCCTCATCATAACTTAATCATGCCCAGATGAACAGACCAGTTTACAAGCATAATCCAATATCTATTTTTGGAATTCATAAGTATATCAAACTGCCAAACTGCTACACACTGTAATGCAAGTTTGAAGTGAACAGGAGCCTTAACCGGCCTGACCACATCTGAGTTCACAGATACTGCAGCAGATACTGACACAGAGAAGCACTGAAGAATGCTTCATGAATGAAACATGATGTCTGTTTTGTTCATCATGTGTGCCTGCCACCTAGCACAGAACCTGTCATTTAGTAGGTGCTCAATAAATAGCTTAGGATATATTAATAAAAAGATGAATGAACGAATGTAATTTTTCAGCACTTACCACAGGTCATGTAGATTGAGAGACATAATGAAATTTTCCA
>JAQZBX010028841.1:0-27615 GCA_029593785.1 Cabassous unicinctus
GCGGGCCGGCCTGCCCTCACAAGGAGGCCCCGGGAAGCGAACCCGGGGCCTCACACATGGTAAACGGGGGCTCTATCGACTGAGCCACTCCCGCTTCCCTCTATTTGCTTCTGAACAAAGTTTGGGTGAGATGAATTCAGGGGTCTTGCTGCCCCTTTTGAGTCTGGCATGATCAGGTCTGGACGACCCTATGTTAGTTCCCTGAGTTGGAGTCTTGCTCCAGGCACTTGGGACTTTTCTCTAGTCTGTAACAGTTACACTAATCGGATTTAAAACGGACTGAACACTTTTATTATAGCCTGCCAGAGGTATGCTTTAAAATTTAACAGTTTCCTCTTTAAACAGAAAGAAAGTGCTTATGGTATGATTATATAGGATTAGAATTTTTCATTAAAAAGGGTTTTAAACACTTCAGCAAGTGAAAAAGCAGAATCCTATTTAATGAGTTTTTAAAGGTGGTGAAAGTAAGCAAAGTTTAACAGAACCGTTGTTCCTCTCCTAACAGAAAGGCCCTCTTTCACTGGGATGTACCACACACAGATTATGGCCTTACGACTTGTAAAGGGTTGCCATTTGCACAGAGCAACAGAAGACAAAGCCTGCTACGAACGAAGGTGAAATTATACAGAAATCTAAGAGCAGATCAGAACACTTCACACTTGAGTTTGGAGAATATCTGAATTATAACTAAAGCGATTTTATAGATTTCACTCTTTGAACTAATTGAGGGAGTGAGGTACTTTATGATCTGTGATCATCTTGGGCTTAAAGCCAGCATTCCTGAAGAAAGTTAAAGGTCTTGGGATTTGCGGGTTGTTATTGAGGTTTGAAGTTCTCAGTGTGGCAGATGGGTGCCTGGGACCTTCCCAGCTGGGGCATGGAAGGACACCAAGTGTGATTTCGGATGGTTCTTATGGAGGTTGGCAGATATGGGGCCAACTAATACTGCCCTGATAGCCACATGCAAATGCAGAAGCCACAAAATACAAAGCTCAGGACTCTGGAAACAGGAAATCTAGCCAAAATATTTAACCAAGTAATTTTATCACTGCCTTTGAAATGGCTGTGGTATGCATTTTAGTTGGATTCAGGAGCACACGTATATCAAATAAAGGGCTTGGGTTGAAATAAATCTACCTCAGATCTGTTTACCAGCAAGATCTAAAGATTAATTTTCTAAGCATTTCTGAAATAGGAGTTTTGGGACTTGGAACAAGGCAGCTCAGTGACAACAGTTTAAGTTTTCTCTGATGTGAACTTTGATAGGAACAGTGGCTATTGGAAATGTGTGTACATTCTCATTTATGGCTAATTAGAAGTATTTTTGTGACTGGATATTGGGAAATGTGTTGTGGGTGTCAGCATGCTGCATTGCACAGTTAATAACAATTGGCTTGTACACTGGCACTAAAGCCACATGTATCGTACTTGGAACTAAACTTCGATGAAGACACAGTTTCAGAATTGTTGTGTATACATTCTCATTTATAACTAATTAGAAGTATTTTTTATCTGGCATCTAGGAAATGTGACATGAATGTCAGCAAAATGTACTATACTAACAGTTGCACCTCAATTAAGAGAGAAAATGGATCACCAATGTGATCTTGCATGGTTCTTGAAGAACTGGGGTGAGCAGGAAGCTGGGATGAGAGCCGTTCAGGCCAGGCATGATGCCTGGGGAAGGCGAAAGATTGCCAGGACTCCCTTGTCCCACCAGCATCCAAGTGGACTCTTTGGAGCTGGTTAGTTTCTCTTCTTTTCCTTCTTTTCTTTCTTTCTTTCTTCCCTCTGTTAGTCCTTCCCTCCCTCTCTCTCTCTTCATCCCTTTTGCCCTCTTTCCCTCCCAACTTCCTTCCTCTTTTTTGTTTGTTCTTCTTTCTGGAAGCAGAAGCTGCCTTACCTGCAGAAGCAGAGTGGCTTTCTGTGAATGGCCCCTTAGGCCATGACTACAGGGAGGCATATCTTTATCTCTGCATAACTAAAGGTCATGGCAGCTAAAGCCATCAGCTATCTTATTTTTCACAATCAATTATGAACAAATAATAATAGCTAATATGTATATAGCATATACTACATGCCAGGCACCATTCTGAAAGCTTTACCTATATTTCTTATTTAATTTTCTTAACAGCCTCTGGTGGATTAATTTTGTACCCCAGTTTGGACATGTTCTTGGTCTTGATCTACATTCTGGTGGGTGTAGTCCCATTGTAAATAGGGTCTTTTGAAGATGTTACTTCTGTTAAGGTATTGCCCAACTGAATCAGAATGGGCTTTAATCCAGATTACTAGAGTCCTTATAGGCAGAATGAAGTTTGGGCATAGACAGGGAAAGCCATGATAAGAAGGCAGAAGTCAACGGAACCTGGAGGAGAAAGGGGAGGATATTGCCACGTGCATTGCCATGTGACAGAAAAGCCAAGGACCAAGGATTGCTTGCAGCCATCCCCAGAACACCACAGTCTTCAGGGAGAAAGCATCGCCTTGATGATATCTCAATTTTGGACTTCTCCTAGACTCAAAACCCTGAGTCAATGAATTCCCATTGTTTAAGCTGACCAATTGTATGATATTTTTTTTAGCAGCCAGGAAACTAAGACACAGCCCAATGAAATAGCTACTATATTATCATATCCATTTTACAGATGGGGAAAGTAAAGCATAGAGACTAAATAACTTGCCCAAGGTCATAAAAGCAGTAAGTGACAGAGCCAAGATTTCAGTCCTGTTGTCTGGCTCTAGAGTCTACTCTTAACTACTATGACAAACTGCCTTTTCAATTTTTGTTTTGTTTGTATTTGTGTACTTTATTGTTTTTCTGATTATATAATCTATGCTTACTAAATTAAAGCAAGAAAAGTATAAGAAAGCAAAAGCCTAATTAATATTCCAGATCCCAAAGACAATTCCCATTAGCTTGTTGGTGACCATCCTTTACTTTTCTGTTCATAGGCACATCATATATATATACATATGATTTTGCATGAATGGAATCATACCATCATATTCTACTTATTGGAGACCTTTTTTTCTTTGTTTTTCTAACCTCCTTCCTTCCATTCCTATGTCCCTCACCATGTTTAATAAATTAGTATGCATCCTTTTTAACTTTCCTATGTTTATATAATAATTTACATATAAGAACATTTATACACAGATACAGGGTTTTTTTTTGGGGGGGGGGAGTCATTTTATTTTACAAAATGGGATCATAATATATACACCACTCTGCATCTGGCTTTTCTGACTGAACAATGGACCATCAAAATTTTTCACATCAACTGGAATAGATTCACCTCACTCTTTATAATGGTTGCATAATATTTCATTGTATGGTTGATTTTATACACTTCTACAATAAAATTCTGCCGACTTAGTATTATCTTCCTATAGCTAGTGCTTTAGCCTGGTTTCCACCCCCAAAGCAAAACCCGAGATAAGAGCTTGCAAGTGTGTAATTTAGGAGTGAGGGACTGAGGGGAGAGAAACAGAGAAGGCAGGAAAGTCAGTGCAAAGATGCTTGGTTGAGTTGGTCCCTGGTAATGGGCTACCAGGTTCCCCCATTCTGAGTGGCCTTGTGCAGTGTGCCTTAGAACTCTCCCATCAAGAGACAGAAGCAGAGAGGGCTTTCGTCCTTTGGTCCTCATCCCTCATTGGCCAAGAATGACCCCGTAGAGTGGTAATGCCGGGGGCACTTGTAGGCTGCGCATGCGTGAGCCCTGGGCTTGCCCTGCAGTCTTGTCTATCCCAGTGTTGAGAAGCCTGACACTGAGGTAGGTGTGGCCAGGCTAAGCCTGTGCTGGACTGGTTGCCACAACAACGGCTGGAGTAGAAAGTGGCCTGAAAGGAAATGAGGCTTCCAATATAAAGAATGTGTAATATATGCTTTTCTCTGACTTTCTCTCCCAGGTGGTTCATGGTTTTTATGCAAGGACATTGCCAATAACGTACATTGTCTTAAGCCCCGATGTCCTACCAAGTGCTCGCCACCTACCTCTTCAATCTTCACAACAAAAGAATCACACGGGGTAGGTATTTTATAGAGGAGGCAGTTGAAGCCCAGAGATTAATAAGGGTGGAGTCATTTGTACTTCGGCCTCTTTGTATTCCCATTGTTTAGCACAATACCAGGCACTTAAAGGATACGCAGGCAGTCTTTAACCGGAATGTTGTTGAAGAAATTTGCCCAAATCACTCACCCAAAACGTGGCAGGTGTAGCATTCAAACTCAGTACTTTGCACCTCCAAAGTTTGTGTCTCCTATTAAGCCAGTGGTCTCAATTTTTTTTCCTCCCGTACAACCTAAAAGAATTTTGTAAAACTTTGAACCCCTTTGCACATTTTTAAGTGGATATCTGAAACCTTTTCATCATTAGTTTGAAAGTTTGTTTTTCATTAATATGAGGAAGGAAATATTAAACTCTTTATAAAATGAAATAAGGTGAAGAGAAGGCTATATTTAGGCCTTGTTTACGTTATGGTTTGATAAAATACATTTTAACTACTTTTCGAATTACATGCAATGACCTGAAAAAAATTATGTAAAGTTTATCTGTAAGTTTTATCCAATATATTTTGAAAAATCTTGAAGGCACTCCAATTACATTTAAAGGAATTAGCATCACTACACCCATACAGCTTCAGTTCTGAATCCAGAATAGCACAGCTATGGCCAAGCTCGTCCCCCATAACAGAAATATATTTAAAATGAGGGAAAAGTGAGAAGCTCCATGGATTTGAGGTACTGTAATTAATCATTTAAGGGGTTTTTCTAGAAACCAATATTTCCTGTCATTCCTTTGTTTGGTCCTTTGGAGGTTTTCTCTGCATGGAGGAGTGCAATCTGAAAGACTTGGTATGGAAGAGTGGGTACTTATCTTTTGAAAAGTTATTTTCTTAGATCTCTGGGCCTCTTTAAACATTCTTGACTAGCCTTCCTTGATACATCTTTCTTCCCTGCCTTCCTAGTTTTTTCTTAAATTTTAAAAAATACGTATTAATGACAAAATCAAGCCTTGTAGAAAAGCCCAAAGAATACAAAAAGCACCCAAATCCCACCTCAAGGTAAAACATTGCATTCCTCCCCCTGCTTTTGACGTGACATTGCCTTTTTCCTTGTTCTTCTCTTTCCTTGTCTTTTTTCTAACTCTTTGTTTTCCTTTCAAAGTCTAATTTAACTCCTGGGTTGGATAGTGTCAACTTTATTTTACAAAAGTGGAAACTGATCCTCTAGATTGATTTTGAGTTCTATGATCTGTGATTATCGGGTTTATTCTGAAATATAAGGCTCATAAATGCCCTTCCTTTATAAACTTCTAGAGATGATAACCTGTGTGTCTAGGGCTGGCACATCTGTCTGTAGATTCTAGGATGAAATTCCATAGAAGGAAGTTTCCTCTCCAGCTTTTGTCTTTGCTTATTGGACAACATACAAATGAACAAAACAACAACTTTGTGTAAAGTTCAGCCATAGTAAATTGCTTCACTTCAAAAAAGATTTGGAGCCATGTAGTAATAGGATAAAACCTAATTGACTACTTGTCAAATTTCCCTTATTTCTGTCCCTTGCATTTAAAAAAAAAAAAAATCTCATTTCCATGAAAGTATATTATGGATTGACAAATAAACTGTTACTATTCAAAAAACTTGCATTCTGTTTCTAAAATATACTTCAAAATTAGAGTATACATTGAAGTACATATAATTAAATAGAAGAATGAAATTATATTTGGAAACTATTAACTAAAAGAACCCACCTTTACATCTCTCACAATAATTCTTAGGCCTTACAACAAGGAATGTGTTTCCTTATCCACCTGGGAGTAGGGCTTTCTAGATGCATTTTCTGAAGTGAAGAGATTTACCTTCTGGCTGTTGAAAATAACATGATAAGTGAGGAAATTAAAGGGAAAAATAAAGTGTGGGCCCAGTGTGCTTAGCTTAGGTTTGGGTTCCAACTGGTCCATGAATTATGTGAAGCTAATATACTAAAGGATTAATCCTTCATTAAAATGTGTAATCATTTGGGATGACTTGTTCCACAGGACAGCACACCAATGACTGTGTAGCAGAAATAGTCTCAAGTCACAGAACTAAGAGCTATTTGGAGAAGGCAGCGTACTCTTTCCTATGCCTGAATACATTGAATTGGGCTGGACAGAGCAGACTCCTGCCTCTGAAAACCTGCCTAAAGTTCAGGAGCCTTAAAAGCCGAAGTGATCCATCTCTGGAACCTACTGTCTCTTCCATTATCAATCATTGTGTAATGCAATACCCCCAAACAACAACCATTTTATTATACCTCACAATTTTGTGGGCCAGGAATTGAGGCAGGACTCTGCTGGGAAATTCTTCTTTTCCATGTGCTTTAACTGGCATCACTTTGTGGCATTCAGCTGGTATCTAGGCCTGTATGGGGGATTGAAGACAGCTTCATTCTTGGCAGGTTCAGCTGGGTTCCTCCATGTAGTCTCAAGTATGGTTTTTACATTAGAGTAGTTGGACTTTTTACATAGTGGCAAGTAAGTGGAAGTGACACTGCCAGTCTATTAAGGTCTGGGCCAAAAAAATTGGCTCAGCATTACTTCTGCTGTATTCTGTTGGTAAGAGCAGTCACAGATCAAGGGATGGAAACATAGATCCAACCTCTTAACGGGAGAAGTGTCAAAAAATTTGGGACTGACTCTCTCTGCCTAGAGGGGCCCACACCAAATCTTGGTGTGTATTTCCATCTTTCTCTCCCATTTCTCAGCAAGCTTTGTTCTTTTCCCCCATTTCCCAAATAAATTCTTTTTACTGGCGTAACTAAAAAAAAAAAAAATGTGGGACTATTTTTTAATCTGCCTTATTCTACCATTTCCCCCACTGTTAAAATATAGGAAGCAGGGAGAAGGAAAGTATCAGGAACAGTAGTCCAGACAGACTCATTGCCTGGTTTTAGCCTGGAGAGAGGAGTGAAAAGCTTAGACACATAGGTAAGCTCCAGTAGTCCATTTAACTTGGGAGATAAAGGGCCCAAGTGTCCTTCTGTCAGCCTCTGCAATGTTAGAATACAGTGAGCTGAGATTTCCCATGGTGAGAAGACTGTGATCCATTTTCTGACCTGGATAACTGCATGACCTCTTTGCAGCACCTGCAGTATGCAATTGAGCTAGCAGGAACTTGACCATACAGCTTCAGGAAGTGGTGAGCATCCTGAACTTCATCTTCTAAGGAGGAAATGTTCAGAAGTATAAGGAGGGAGAGAGGATCAGTGGAGCAGGATAAAAACACCAGTTCCCTTAATCTCCTTAAGAGAGAACATGGAATTTAGGGATGAATTCTACTATGTTGCTTCAAGATCAGTCTGTATCAAAAGAGAAGAACAGCAGATAATAACTTGAGCCAAAATTGTTACCTTAGCGCGACTGGTGCAAAACTATAATTTCCCCATTTTCTGATAAAGCACTCAGTATGATGGGGACTAGAATGTGGGCTCTGTGGGTCAGACTGCCTGAGATGAATTCCAACTTCACAAGTGTGGGTCATTGTGATCCTGGTAGTCCTTGCTTCCTTTATCTGTGAAATGGGGGTTATTAGAATAAATAATGATAATAATGAATGCTCAATTCATAGGACTGATGGGAGGGTTAAATGAGATAACACATGGAAAACCCTTTGTACAGTGCCTAAGTGATCAGCACATAAAAAGTGTTCAATAAATGTCAGCTTTAATTACCATTATTATAGCAATGGCCCCCACTCTGGTGGTGGAACATGAGGATGCTGGGGGACTGAAGAAAGGAGGGGTTGAAACTCAAGTAAGACTTCTCATTCCTCTCTCTCTAGTTAGAGCCACCGGGGTATAATATGATCTTTAAACTCTTCTGTCTGTTGACATGCCAGCAAATGATATGGCTCTCTGATTTACTTAGGTTTTCAAGCTTAATGTAAGGGCCCAGGTGCTGGGTACTCAGGGCAGAGAGCGCTGCGGCTGGGGGCTGTCCTGCCCTTTACAAACCATTGCCACTCTAATAAATAAAGCATTCACTCTGAGTGTCTGAGAGCTGGGGAGCCACAATGCGTGCAAATCCAGATCAGTGGTTGAGCTTCTTCCAGGTTGAAGTTAATCATAACTGACACGTTAGAGTAAAACTACTTTATAAAATCAATATTAAATTTACAACATTTGACATCCTGGGACATCAAAGATAAAGGGGAAATATGCCATGGAGTAAACAGTCCTTCAGCTGTGCCAGCTGCTCAGGGACATGGCAAGATGTGGGAAACCAGGAGTCCAAATTATACACTGTTTGTCTTGTTTCTGTACCAACGTTTCAACATCAATACAAACATTAAAAAAAAAAAAAAAAAAAAAATCACATGGACTTTAACACACAGAGAAAAAAGGGAAGCAATCTAACAAACTCCCAGAGTCATTCCAGAGTGAAGTGACTGGATTCCTTCTCTGAGAATGAGGCTTGATGTTCCTGGACAATAGGATGCTGTAATTGTGGGGCAACCTGCTGCTGAAAATCCTAACCCATCTGACCAGAGACCATGCTCTAATAAAAGTCTGCATCTCTCTAACAGGTCCTCCCTGAACTCCCTGGGCCCCAGATACAGCAGAAAGGAATACTTGGAAGCAGAGTAAAACTATAAAGGTCATCACAAGGTGATAATGTGTTTTTCTGAGTGCTCTTCAGGGGGTACCAGCTGGCAGCTGCTTATTTTTGAGGGTGGGATTCTTACCTCTGGAAAGGGGATTTCCAGAAACATTTCTCCCAGGATTTGTCAGAGAAATATGTCACTTCTGCTGTAGGTCAGAGTACCTTGAGTTCGATAGCAAGTGCTGAGGGATAGCCAGGCCAGGCCATTTCTGTGGACTAAATAGATTCTTCCACATATTTTCTCTTTTGAAAGGAAGTCAACTTACCAAAAAGATGTTTGACTCTGTTTCCATCTATGAAATCTTTAAGGGAATTAGCAATTCCGTTCTTTCTTCCCCACCTCTTCTTGTCTCCTATTGAGCCCTCTGATTTGAGCTACTCTGTCTTGTGGTCGGTGTGAAGGACAGTAGTATTTCTGGCTGGGCCTTCAGATTTTGAATCTCCATGGATTAGAGAATGGTTGTTTCATCAGAAACAGGCACACTAAGGCCAAACCTGTCAATAACATTCAGTTTTCATCTGCTTCCTGAATGAAAACCAAAACCTAAAAGAATTTTCTCCATTTAAAATTCTACAGAAACAAACTCATCCTAAGCAAGCGGGTCAAGGACTAGGAAATGTGCAGCTGTCAGTGGGTTTTATTTATGTGTGTGGAGGTGAGTGTGTGGTAGCCTATAGCACAAGAATTGAGAAAAACAATTACTATTTGGGTCTGGTGTGTGTAGAAAGTGGAAATTTACCTTAAGTATATAAAATGTTTTTTTCCTTTGATTAGGATGCAAACGCCGTAAGTGCCTAGAATAGTGTCTGGCACTTAGAATTAGAATGTGCTCATTCAATTTTCCTTTCTTTTCTTTTCAGGTTTTTTTTTTTTTTTGTGTGTGTGTGTGTGTGTGTGTGTGTGTGAATAAATTAATCAGAATTTCCCAGATGCATTGTGGGAAGAAACTAATACTTATTTCGGGCTTAATCTGTGCCAGGCACTGTTTGGTCTTTTATTTGCTTTCTTGTAACTTCTATGTATTATTATTATTTTTAATTACTCTTGTGACAAATTACAGCAAGCTTAGTAACTTAGAACAATACAAAATTTCTGTCTTATAGTTCTGTAAGTCACAGTCTGCCTTGGGTCTCACTGGGCAAAACCTAAAGAATTTTCTCCATTTAAAATTCTGCAGAAACAAACTCATCCTAAGCAAGCAGATCAAGGACTAGGAAATGAGCAGTTGTCGGTGGGTTTTATTTATGTGTGTGGAGGTGAGTGTGTGGTAGCCTATAGCACAAGAATTGAGAAGAATAAGCTTAGTAGCTTAGAATAATACAAAATTTCTGTCTTATAGTTCTGCAAGTCAGAGTCTGCCTTGGGTCTCACTGGGCAAAATCAAGGTGTCTGTGGGGCTATATTCCTTTCTAGAGGTTCTAGGGAAGAATCTGTTTCCTTGTCTTTTCTAGCTCCTTGAGGCTACTTGCATTCCTTAGTTATGGCCCCCTTCCTCCATCTTCAAAGCCAGCCACAGCAGGTGGAGTCCTCACAGCAAATATTTCTCTAGTTCTTGTTCTGTTGTTACATCTATTTCTGACCACAGCTGGGAAAGGGTCTTCACTTTTAAGGACTCTTGTGATTAGGTTGGGCCCAAAATAACCATAATCACAACTTCAAAATCCCCTTTTCCATGTAAGGTAACATGTTCACAGGTTCTGGGGGTTAGAGTGTGGAGATTTTTGGGAGCCGTTATTCTGTTTACCATAACCTCTATAAGGTAGATTTATTAAACCCATTATAGAGAGTAAGAAACTGAGTCTCAGAAAAGCTTAGTAACTTGCTCCACATCATATATTATGTTACAGGGTTGAGACTTCAACCCAGGTCCGCCTGTCTCCAATGCCCAGGTGTTTCCCACTGTGACAAGCTGCTTCAAGTCATAATATAACGTGTTGCTGGATGGGCTGGGGATTTAGGGTGGGGTGGGGAATGGAGGCTGGAATAAAAATTTGAAGGAAAATTCTCTACCCAAGAACAATGTTCCCATGTTTCCATGTGTATTAGTCAGCCAAAGGGGTGCTAATGTGAAATACCAAAAATGGGTTGGTCTTTACAAAGGGTATTTATTTGGGGCAGAAGTCCACAGATACCAGGCCATAAAGCGTTATGTTTCTTCTCTCACCACAGTCCATTGCCATGTGTTAGAGCAAGACAGCTGCTGGCGTTTGCCAGGGTTCAGGCTTCTGGGGTTCCTCTCTTCCCGGGGCTGCATTTCTCTCCAGGCTTAGCGCCTTGTTCCTCCACAAGCTCAGCTGTGGACGATCAGGCAATCGGCTTGCTTCTCTTCTCCTGGGGCCTTCTTTCCAACATCAAAACTGCTTCTCAAAAGACTGCTTCAACTCTGTTCTTTGCCTTGCCTTTTATATTCGATTCCCCACCCACCAAGGGGTGGGACTCAACGCCCTACTGACGTGGCCCAGTCAACGCCCTAATCATAACTTAATCATGCCCAGATTAACAGATCAGTTTACAAGCATGATCCAATTATATTTTTGGAATTCATAATTACATCAAACTCCCCAACTGTAACACCATGTAAGAAGAAATAGATTTGCATTTGAAAAAAATAAATTCACTCTTCAGAAGGAGAAGTAAGTTAGGAGCAGGAAATCAAGTCTGTGACTTAGATGAACCATCATCTTTCTCTTAGGGCCTCATGGACCCTAGAGATCCTGTGCCCTATGTGGTTCTATACCCCCTTGGAAAGAGTTTTCCCTAATGAATTTCTTCTAAAAGGTTTGAACTCAATGTCTACCCCTCCCGAGAGTATTACATTAAAAAATAGAATAGGATGCCTTAACCCAAAGGCATACATAGAACCGTTGAATTTCTTATTTGAATTTATATACAGCTGATCAGGACAATATTGGTTGGCATTTGTTGTTATGGCTAAATTAATTTTTTTTTTGTAATGGTGGACTTTCTATCACTATGCCATCTGAGTTAGAAGATATTCTTGGTCATGGGAGCCTCCCTGGTACCAAGTGGGTTAACACCTATTCTGCCTGCTTGAGGTGAATAATATGTGGGTAATAGGAAAATGAAGAAGATTGGTATAAAATTTAAAAGACAAAAATTAGTATTGAGCATTTGCTCATAACCTTAAACCACTAGGGAAGGACACCTGATTGCGTGAAGTTAGGGGGTCTGGGGAATTGGGTTTGATGGGGGCTTTCACCAGGGATTAGGCAGGAGGCCACCCTAATAGCTGATGTTCAAACTCTTTTTCATTTTTATAAGGAAAAAAAATAAAAACCAATCTTCCTGAATTTCATTCTCTGTTGCTAATAGGACAGAACAGCACTGACATACCACAAAAAATAAGGATCTGATTTACAAGTGAACCAGATGGTTCCCATCTCATCTCATTGAATTGTTATCTTTTGAAGAGTTCCTTTTTGTGGATTACAAAGAGAATGTAATCACTTTAGAAAGCCCCAGAGTTTCATAATGAACCCTACTTACATTGTGTTGACACTAATAGTAACTATAACCATGATCTTCAAATCCCCATGTAGGAGGCAGGTTTATTGAAATTATAGCATGGACTAGTAATTCATTTAAAAACATACCTTTAAAAATGAGCTTTATACTGACCAAATCCCACTTAAACTAGTTTCACTTACAAGTATGAGACGCTGTGTTAATGAAATCAGTATAGTTAAATCATGAAAAATAACATTTTTTGCTGACAAGTTTTGCCCAGTTTAGTTTCATATCAAATTAAGAAGATAAGTAAACCAAACATTTATATGACTGAGTCATACTGTGAAAAAAATGTGATCACAGCTTCATATCACAAAACTATTAAGTTCTGCTCAAGTAATTTCCTCTCAGCATTGCCTTTCCTCATTTAAGGTTTCCTTCTTAACCAAAACCCATCAAATTAGGAAGCTTAAATGACTGAAGTATTAACACTCTCAGGAAAAAAAAAATGATTGCTTTTTGGATTGGGGGAAAAAACCTCACCAATCCACCTTACCAAGGTAAATAGTTACAAAGCAACAGGAACAGAGGGTTTTTATTTTTTATTTTTTTTTTATTGTCGTTATAGTCTTTACTAATAGTTTGCTTTTCATTCTGAATTTTCTTTAAAGTTAATCCTTTAAAATCATTTCCAGCAGTGCGCAATTCAGCAGTTCAGCGAATAAAATGGTCAGACCATTTTATATTTGAAGATTGGGTTTAGACTATTGGGATTGAATTGAAGTAACGTTGGCTATTTCAAGTATAATAAATTATTACTTGCTCATGGTTCAATTAGCATTCTGTGAATAAATCTAACATTTTCCTCTATGCAATCTTTGTTTAATTTTGGTCTGCCTAGTTCATTTTCACTATATCACTGTTTGAATTAAAAATGAAATTTTGAAATTTTACCCATCTTTTCAAATTTTATATTTATTCATACATGCACACACGTGCATACCCATGCACACACATGAACAGCGATTTGTTAGGTGAGGCTGATGTGTATTAAGGTGGCAAACTTGTAATGCTCCCCTCTCACATTTCAGGTATAGAAAATCTTTTCCATTGAGTTTGGACTCAGTTTCTGTGCTCTTCTAAACACATTGCTGTAGGCAGCCATTGAAATTAATTGAAGTAGGCATTTGAGTTGAAACCTTTATCATTAGGGTTTAGTTCATAAAATGATACCTGGTTTAGGTATTTTCAGCAGAAAGGATATAGTACAGGGAATTAAGTGTTTACCAAAATTGCTGGAAAGGCTGGAGAAGCAGACTCAAGCCTGAACCTCCTGGAGTGACTCTCAGAACACTAAAGAACTGGCCCTCCAGGGAATCGTTAAGCTGCAGCAATCAGGAAATAGAAGTCATCAAAAGCCGCAACGCAGATTCTATAGTTCCAGAATACGCTGCCGTAGCTGTAATCCAGGGATCAGAACGCTTGGATAAGAAAACTGCCACCACCATCCCTGTCTCTCAACCTCCAGAAAGCTGTTGGTAAGAAAATGGAACACAGAAGATGTCTGATGCCCATCACTGCTGCAACTGCTTCTCAATACCCATGAGGCGGGATGCAGCAGATAAACGTTACACCACCACACCTTTGCTTATCACCTTGCCAGTCTCACATGAGTGGTTTAATAGGGGGTGGGGGGACCTAATTTTCATGCATAATCCTGGATGCAGAGAGTCCTGAGAGAGGTCATGTTTAGGCATAGGAAATGAGAATGTAACAGGAAGGTATATCCATGGCAAAACCTCCTTGCTCTCTCTGGCCTTACTGGAGCCTCACTGTATGGAGATGCACATCTTATTTGCAGAATAACAGGGACATTTAAGGAAGTAGACTTTCTTAGAAGATATCCCAAGGCTCTAGGATATTTGGACCCGTAACTTCTACTTAGGGGATACATAACGCTAATTCTAGCTTCTTACCTTCGATTTCTCCTTTCTCCTCAGCAATTCATTTTGCTCAGGAATTTTAGTTCTTATATAGCATAATGCTGCTGGAATACTTAGATCTTTGTATCTGCTGGTCCAGCTTTTTCTTCTCACAAGAAAGGAAAGCATTTCCTGTCTTTATGTTTTTCTTACAGAAATTAATAGGGACTAACCCTGTATGTTTCATGTGGCAGCTCACCATTCTAATATTCAACTAATGTCATTTCATACAGAGATAAAATGCAAAATAGGGAGATACGTATTATCCAAATATTATAGATAAAAGCATAAAATATGCTCTTAATCTGAAGTGGTGAGCCATATCCATTCCCTCCTGAGAAAGAAATTGATTCAGTGGTAAGCAAAAATCTACAAGCAGAGCACTGGAGGTATTTTGACTCTGCAATTGATTCATTGTGGCAATGTGGGTAAGTTACCTATCTTTTCTTTTGTTAGGTGAGGCTGATGTATATTAAGGTGGCAAACTTTAATAAACCTTTATGTACTAATATTTTTCATTTGTGTGCTACCCACAGAGTACCTGATTTTCCAGGTATCCCCATAAGCACATGTGGCAGGATCAGTGATGAAATGACTCCTCCTAGAGAAGAGTGGAACTCAAACCCAGGCCTTTGAATTCTCAATATAAATCATATTTCTTCTACAGTAAGGAAGACCAATATTATTCTGCTTGGAGGGATATCAGTACTAATAATTTGTAACCAAGTCTTCAGTGCATCTAGAAAAAAAATATGAAGTGCCTGAAAACAAATACCCATATTTGCACAATTTGATATGCTAAGAATTAGGAACTTAGTTCTATTTTTGCAATTTTTATTTAAAAGGCAGAGGGATATTTGTATGTTTTTACGTAAATAAATGTTTTGTGACTTTGATATGTGAATTTTAATCTATTTTACAATGAAATGTCTGCTTAGATAATACAGTTGAATAGCTGTTTTTAGATAAGCTATTCATTCCTATGGAAGTATTTTTTTTTCTGGGAAATTTGTTTGAGAAGAGCATGGGCATAAAGTTATAGTTTTCTATAGTCACTCTCATTGTAGTACGCTCACCCCCATCTTTGTGTCCCCTGGAAACCATTCCTTCTAAGGTTGCTTCAAGTAACCACCTCCAATCCTGCGTTTTACCTTTGGTATCATCATGTAGGTTATACCATCTATCGCTGTCACATGCTTTGCTTTTTAGGGCAAGAACATTGATATGTGGCTTATTATTCCTATATTCTTTCAAAGTGTTACTCCTCTGAAAGCAGATAAGGGTAGGAAGGCGGCTACCCAGTCTTTCTGACCCTAAACTATTTGATGTGAAAATGAAATAGTTTTCTTTAGGTTTTCAGGCCCCTGTGAAAAAAAGACACAATTTTTAAGCCTGGGGAAGTAAGGAAGAACAATGGTGGCCATCTGAAAAATTTTCACAAGGCAGGGCCAGGCCTTGAATATTACAGGCAAATCACAGAATTAAAAAAAAAAAAATTTCTTAGGAGTATTTATGTGATAAAAGAAATACCTGATTTATAATATATTTAATTTCTTAAACTAATTCTTCTGGCCCTTGCCCCTTTCTTTATGGGGAAACTCCACAAAGAAAGTCACTCAAGAAAGTTACTTAGGAAAGTCTCTTTGCTTTCAATATTTTCTCCCATTATGGAGGAGCCAGCCCTTTTACTAGTACTCTGTGTTTCACTCTCTTTTTAAAAAATATATGATGCCTAAGGTATATAAATATGTTCAGGGGGCACTGTCACAGTGGGTGGAGACTCACACAATAACAGAGAGAATATTGAATTCCCATCCTGGAGAGCTCTGCCACATTCTTTAATGGAGCAGTAACAGTCCCCCAAGTGCAGGGGCAATGACTGGCGAAGGATGATCCATTGATGGGCCCTTGGTATTGACGACTATGCTTATGAGCCTTTGCTCTTGAACTTGAAACTTAGCTTAGTGTTATGGGGTGCCTAAGAGTTGCCTCCTGAGAGCCTCCTTGTTGCTCAAATGAGGCCTCTCTCTAAGCCAAACTCAGCATATAAATGCATTACCTTCCCCCAGTGTGAGACATGACTCCTGGGGATGAGCTTCCCTGGCACCAAGGGATTACTACTAGGCATCAACTAGCAAAGCAACTGGAAAAAGACCTCGAATAAAAGGGGGGAAAGGTAAAGACAAATGAGTTTATATGGCTAAGAGACTTACGCACATTTCATTAGGATTTCATAGACTGCCAAAGTGTATACTACCCCCAAATAGTGAGGCTCCTGAGGGCTCTGGAGACACCCAGGTCCTGTGGTCAGGGCAGATAACTCCGGAGTTTGGTGCTTTGCCATTGGGCCCTACTTTGGAGTTTGTGCTCCTAAGAGTGACAGAGTGGGACTCAGTTATGGCTTCCCTACACGTGGCTCATCTGTCCCTTCTGTTTAAACCTATACTTGGTGCTGGAGTTTGTAGGTATACATCCAAGAGACTGGAATCTTGGGCTGTCCATGTACCAGCTGGGCCTGGAGCCTCAGCAGAGTTGCAACACCTACTCTCCAGTTCATTGGACTCACCCAGGACAACTAACAAGGAGGTGAGGATTGACAACCACCATACTAAGGAAAGGAGAGAACCTATAACTGCAAGCAAAAGAGTCCCATCCATTGGCTGTATGGGATCAAAGCCCCCTCTCAGTCAGAGGTGGAGTGGATATTACCATCCCAGAATCCTCAGAATTGGGGAATGAACTATGGGCTAGAGTGGACTTACTGGTATTCTACTATAGACATATTGTGATTTTAGCAATGGAAGAAATTACAACATTGATGTGGAGGCAGTGGGCACTGGAGGATCTGGGGGCAGGGAGAGGGAAAAACAGTTGCAATATGGGGGCTTTTTCAGGACTTGGGAATCGTCCTGAATGACATTGCAATGACAGATATAGGCCATTTTATATCATCCCATACATGCCAAACTGTGGGAGAGAGTGTAGACTACAGTGTGAACTATAGTCCACACTCAGTGGCAATGCCTCAGAATGCGTTTATCAATTGCAATTAATGTGCCACACTAATGAAGGATGTTGTTTATGTGGGAGGGTGTGGGAGGTATGGGGAGTGGGGCATATGGGAATCCCTATATTTTTTGTGTGACATTTATGAAATCTAGGTGTCTTTTAAAAAAGAAAAAAATATGATGCCTATAAAGAAAGAAGCAGTATGGCTAAACTTTAGATCAGAAGCCATTTGCAGCCAAGAACACTGTAAGTACCTGACTAATTTAGTTGGTAGAAATGAGATTCTGGGAGATAATAAAAAATGGACCAAAGAATACTCTCAGGTATAGTTTCTGATGGGTTATAAGATCACATCGTGTCCTAGTTTTTGGTCTCCATCAATAATCTGTTGTGATGTACAGCAGGTTCTGGTATACAGAGTAATTCAAGTGCTCTTCTGTTGGGCATATGGTGCTTTTAAGAACACTCCAAGGGTTGATTTGACTGCTCTGGTTGATAAAGGATGGCACAGTGGGAAGGAAGAGAACAAGCTATGCATGGTGCGTGGGATTCACGAGAGGAGGGGATTCATATGAGAGCCTCTGAGAAAAACAACATGCAGGGACTTAACTAGAAAAGCAGTTTTGCCATCATTTAAACTGAATTCCTGCAAGTGTCATTGTTTCTTATGGTAAAATTTAATATACATGTACCCCACTAATAGTGAATATACATATATGTTAATTATATGTACATGTATGTTTCATATATGTATTTATGTGTATGAACACATATTTAACAGCAGACTCACATGAGGCAACAAAAGGACAAGATTTATCCTTAGCTGCTGTAACTGGGAGGGGGAACATATTTGATAGGGGCAAAAAGGAATAAATATAGGGGAAAGTTTTTGAGGAACAGGAAAATCTTCCAGGAAACAGCTTGAGACTCAATATTTTTCCATTTAAAGATAGGAAAAGTGATACAGTTTTCTAATAGTAGCACCTACAGTTCTCATTCACTGAATAACGAAGATATTTTGTATATCAAATTAACAGGGTAAGTTTACACTCGAAGAGTGTCATGTCTCCAGAATTTCCTGTATTACAGGAATTTGTGTAATAGCAAATAGTATCAGAAATGGAACAATAGGAATATGGCTGACCAAATCTATGTAATTGTAGAATGGCCCTACATTGCCATATTTGAGTAATTTCAGGCAGATAACCCGGTAATTCTGCAGTCAGAAAGTCAGCTCTGATGTTAAAACTGACCAGTCAGATACCAAACAGTATGGAACAGAAAAGGGGGTCCCAGGACCCCACGGAACTAAGAAGTTAAAGAAGAATATGTTTAAAACAGGGACATAATAGACATTAGTCAATCTCAGTAAATATTTTTTAAAAAAATCATGGCTGTCCAGTGAAACAAATTAATCCTTTCTGAAATTGGATTGTAGCCCACCTGAGATTTTGAAGAAAAAGAAATTGTTTTCCTTAATTACCTAACTTCTCCATCCTAACCAGCTGACATGTTCAGCTAAGAGCTGACTGCTGTTGGTTTTATACAACAGGTCTAGATCAATAATTGTAATTGAAGCCAGAGTTATCAGTTATATACTTGTGAGTTGTTCAAGTTTAAATTCAAACAATCATATCCTGAAACCTGACATTATAAATAATTGCAGAACAAAGCAAAATTAGCATAAATACTTCTTTAGTAGAGACCACCCATACTTGAGTTGAGTTCAATATTCACTATTATTAGCAAAATAAATTTAAAAATGAGCCTACTGTTGAAGATGTAAATGTGCTCCTAGCCCAATAGCATAGAGCGGAGGGAATGGGAAGAACTAAACTAAAGTGTCCATTATGAGCCAGGGATGGCTCTAGGGCAGAGGTTCTTAACCAGGGGTCCATGAACTTGAGTTGTAATTCAAAAAAACATTATTCCTGTGGGGATGTGTTCATGTGGGTGTGATATATTTATTAGATAATACACAGTATAATGGACTTAGTAAGTGGTCTGTAGTTTTCACCTGACTGGCAAAGGGGCCCGTGGAACAAAAAAGGTTAAGAACCGCTGCTCTAGGGTTTTTTATACATCTCTTCTTCTGATGCCCACAAGAGGCCCCCAACATATAGATGATTATTTCCACTTTACAGACAAGGAACCTGAGGCATAGAGAGCTTACTTGTCTTTACCAAAGTTATGCAGTTCAGCAAAGAGTTCAGCTGGCTCTTTGAACTGATGATCCTAAAGTCTAGGTTCTTAGTTATGCCTATATATTATTTATATTTTGTTGCATGTATATTTATGGATACATTGTTTCTTAAACCTTAGTGGTTAATTTATTATCGTGGATTCAGGTCTCCTTAACTATAATAATAACATAACTTAAAATATGTAAATAAGATTATCAATAATATATAATCATGTTATTATGTATAATTAATAACCATATTCTCAGTGAAATATTTTTGTTCCCTATAAAACTATAAGCTGAAAGAACCCAACTAAATTACTAAGAATGATTATTTCAGGAAGGTAGGATAAGGAGGGCTTAAAAATTTTTTTATTAGAGAAATTGTAGGTTTACAGAAGAATTGTGCATAAAATACAGGATTCCCGTATACCACCCCACCACCAAGACCTTGCATTGGTATGGAACATTTGTTACAATTGATGATATCACTTTTTTTGGTAATTGTATTATTTTTTAAACAGTAGTTAGCTGTGTTATAATTAACTATTATCTATCATCCATAGTTTACATTAGATGTATTTTTTTCCCATATACCATCCCATTATTAACACCTTGTATGAGTGTTGTACATTTGTTATAATTCATAAAGAACATTCTGGTACTAACTATAGTCCATTGTCTACAATAGGGGTCACTGTGTTATACAGTCCTATGTTTCATGTTTTAATTTTTATTCTAGTAACATATGTGGCCTAAAGCTTCCCCTTTCACCACATTCACATATACAATTCAGTGTTGTTAATTATGGTCACAATAAGTGATTTTTAAAAATTTAATTTTCTTAAAAATTTTGTGTTATAATTATGTGTGCATATATATTTATATATATATATAAAACACAAGATGAATGGGTGATTTTTAGTTTCTCCTTTGTGCCCTTTTGTTTTCCTGTTTTTCTGTGATGACTATAAATCATTTTCTCTAATTTTAATCAATGTTATTTAAAAAGTAAAACCATGAGGTATTATGGAGAGCTACCTGAAATAGGTGTATCCAAATATAATTTGTAAAATCTTTCCTGGACACTGTTAGTAAATAAAGAAAGCACAGCTTGCTAGAGCAGGATCCATTCTTTTGTGAATCTGTTACTTGAATTCATTTGGTCAACTTTCTTATTTTCAAATTAATTTCAAGGAGTTTTTATAAGTACACAGTCAATTCAAAACACCTGTTTGGAACAACCTATGTAGGAAGAGGTAAATGGTAAGTATGTATTTGAGCTCAGTTGTTAATTCAGGGTTGAGAGTCAAAGAAATAATTGTCAAGCCTGTAAGAGAGATTAGGAAATTATACATATGCTGTATTCCCAAAAGAGACTGTGTAATGGTTACTAGCAAGGGTTCTGGGGGCCAGATGCTTAGGTTGAATCCCAGGTCCATCAATTGCTAGGCGTATAATCTTTGGTAATTTTTTAATATCTTTCTGTGCCTCAGTTTAGTTTTCTGTGAAATGCGTATAATAATAGTACCTACACCTTATAGGTTTGTTGAAAGAATTAAGTGTGTTAATATACATACAGCACTTAGAGTACTGACTGACACTTCATAAACATTTAATAAATGTTAACTATTATTTGGCTCTAATGGACGTATGTTACAATACAGAAGGAACTAGCTCACCACCACCTAATTTACAAAGAGTTGTGTAATGTAAAAACTAACTAAATAAAGGACTAAAGGATTTTTACCCACAAAACACAAACCAATATTCTTGGGATGAAATAATATGAAAACAAGTTATATATACCTTCCCTCTAGGCAGGGATGTCTTTGTAGGAATTCTGTCCTGAGCCCAAATAAAATTATATTTTGCAGCCTCCTCTTTCTAAGTCATATAAGCTATTGTTTTCGTGGAATTAATCTTACATCTTCCTTTCTTTCATTTTATCAGTAGAGGAATGTTGAAAGTATGTGTGAAGAACCCTGTAAACAGCTAGATATTTGGCCTTTAAACACTTAATACATAATAATAACTACCAGTAATTGAGTACAATCCAGCACTGATCTAAGTACTTTCCAAGAATGAATTCGTTTAATCTTCTCAATAAATCTATGATATGCATATATTCACACACACACATATGATAGTGATATATATTATTATCTGTCTTACAGTGAGGAAATTGATCTCCAGAAATTAGTCATACATCTCGTTAGAGATGGAGTGGGATTAAAATCCAGGCACTCAAAAGCAAGTGCTGACATTCCTATCTGATCCATCTGGTCAAACAATGAAGACAAATAATAGAAAAGGTGACCATAGATAATTGATTTTAGGCGGAGAGGGAGGGAATATTTACCAGCTGAACAGCTCAAGCATTAATTCTTTCTAATCAGAATGTATGCCAGGTGTGAACTACTGGTATGGACATACTGGTGTGAACTGCCTGAATACCAGCTCTGACTTTTTAGGGGAAAAAAAGGATTGATTTGCAAAATATATTAATTAAAGTCTTTAAAAAGAAAGTTGATTAAATTACCGGGGCTCAATAATGCCATATTAAGTCAAATATATAAGGTAGGTGAGCTCATGTTCCTGACACATGTACCTTGCTCAGCTTTCAGATAATTGCCAGCAAAATGGCATGTTTTAAAGGTGGTAGAATTATTTGACCATTTTCTTCCCCCAAACCATATGTTTTCCTTGCTGGTACCACCAGCCAGTGGAATCCAGCTCATGATGGAAAGAGCAATTTTGAAGTGACCGTGTCTTACTTGAAAGCAATCTTACTACCTGTTCAGGGAGGATTGGAAAGAATTTTCATGTGAATTCATTTCATTGATATGGCCCTGTTTGGTATTATGTAGATAATAGGATAATGTTATAATAAGGCTGAACATACTGTACCCCCAGAATTAAACGTTGAATAAGTTAGTGGACCACTGCTTGATTTCACACCCACAATTAGTGCTCTCACTTTTATTGCCCTGCAACTTCATGTAAATCTTCTAACTAAAGTGTTCTGTTTCTCCTACAACCAAAAATCCAGTTGCTTCTGGCACTTGTAGCTGGAAGTAAGTCATAGAAAAATCATCTCGGTGATGGTCCTGAGCCTGCTTCTGACAGGCTGTGAGCAGGACAGCTGCTATGGAAGACTATGAGAGGATTTAACCACATCAAACATACACAGCCAGCACTTCTTTTCTGGAACACAATATTAATATATTTGGTATTCCTCTATTCTCTTGACTCTAGCAACTTTTTGAAAGTGCTACAGTCTTTGAAATTACTTGCAGTTATTTGAGGGAAAATTTTTTTAGTATTATTAAAAGTCAGTGAATTAAAGCAGAAGGCATTTTCTTGGGAGTGGGGAGTCCCAGAATTGCACATGGGGCACAGAATAGCTGCCATTAAGATAGACATCATGATTCAGTTAGCTGCTGGGTATCTTCTCTCAGTTTTGTCTGCCCAGATCAGAACAAATTTAGATCCAGTTTAGCATGCTCCCTACCCCCTAATCCTAATCCCACCGTCATAAGGAAATTTTATTTAGGGTGTGACAGGGTTGTGTTAGGTTTATCGCTAATGAAGTCCATTTCTTTGTTTCACTAAATATTTTTTCATTAAAATTTGAGATTCCCTTATAGCTTTCTTTTTTTAAAGTAATTTTTAAAAGATACTTAGATTACATAAATGTTACACAAAAATTATAGGGATTCCCATATGCCCCACCTCCCATACCTCCCACAACCTCCCACATAAACATCCTTCATTGGTGTGGCACATAACCTGCAATGGATATACACATCCTGGGGCTTTGCCATCAAGCATGGACCATAGTTCACATCCTTATAGCTTTCTTAATGAAATGATAGACCACTGCTTTCAAATTTTTGTACTCCTCTTGTTAGATTACTCTCAACTTGTCATTTTAAATGGACACTTGTTAGATGTTTTGATTTGTGACATTTCCACCTTCCAAATTGGAAAGCATCAACAACCATAATAATCTACTTCACTTGGAATCCCGCAATAGAAGGAAATGATACTTCTTTTGGTATTACTGCTTTGTGCCTTTCAGAATCTTGATTTCCAATTTTTGAACAATATTTTTAAGTTAATTAAAATTGCTCTGGGATTATGTGGTCAATGATCTGGGATTATCTATGGTATAAGGTAATGAAAGCTGCAAACAACCAGTGGAGGTCTCAGGAAGACTCAACATAGTCCAGAACAGTTCATGGAAAACAAAGCATGGGAAACAAAGTGCACTTGAAAAACAACTTAATTTTCACAGGTTTTTGGCACCTTGTTTTTCAGTTAATGCTATTCCTTGAGTTTTGAAAGAAATCACACACATTTTTGCTCTAGGAGCACTTAGAGCAAGAACAGCATCACATATCTAAAAATATTTCCCAGTGGATAAACTGTTAAGAAAACATGTTTGTATTCACACTTTGAATAGAAATATTTACTACAGTTTCCATACTTGAATTTTTCTTTTTACCAAGTAACTAAATTGGCCATTTTGTGAAATGATGGCCAAAATCAGGGCATTGGGCCACCTACACCTTTATAGGCAAAGCAGGTGATCAAGAATTTCAGGGATTTGGGATAACCACGAGAGAACCAGTTTATTCTGTACTGAGTTTTGAGTGTTTGTTTTAATTCATAGCACAGTATTTCAGGAGAAGAATGTGTTAGAAATTAGTTCTTGAAAACCTGAAAGACAATGAGTATTTGATGGTATATTGAGGCTTTAATGAAAGACTCTTGCATTCATTAAAAATGATCTCAGAAAATTCTATTTCTGTGGATGAGCATCTGAGCTGATGGGCTTAATTAATGTCACAATTGTTATTCCCTAGTCAAACTTATTCACATTCTGGATATATTTATTACAGTTCTTGCTTTGAAAAATTTTTATGTTTATTTTTTGAGGACAGATCATATATTTGGGGGTCTTTAGAATAAGGTAAATTAATGGCTTAGCACACCAAGTCTTTACCAGTGTGCTCAGCATCAATCCTGCATTGAGACTTTTGGCTTCTTTAGTAAGTCTTCTGACTTTAAAATAGGATTATTTACCCCTTCTGGACAGTGTTAAGAATAAAGGAAAACATTGCAAGTAGTTTTGTTTATTCTTTATTTGTAGCTTTAGAGTAGACTCTTTGAACTTCATTTAACACAATTTTTGCTGTCATTTTTGTTTTATTGTACTCATCATCATTAATTTTTGCTGCTGGACTGTTCAGTGTTTAGTTCATTCCATGCTGCCTGGTAAAAAAAACTTTTGCTTCATTTCTTTCCACTTTTGCTGTTCATGAGATGATTTCCATGAATGGTAAAACCTGAGGATGTTTGAGAGACAAATGCGAGAATATAAGCTAGCCTCCTTTATGACACTCAACACCTTAAGATGCGGTTTCTAAGTAATGGGGACTGCCTGCATAGAGTCATTCTTGATTCAAACACCTGAGGAAGAGGTGGGGGTTCCTGTGCAGCACAGGCAAGTCAGAAAATTGGGAGTAAATGACTCTAGTTAGTTATCATTTACTTCTCTGTTATTTTGGAGAAAGAATTTTGTCTCCATTTCACAAAGCTTTAGAAAAATGATGATGCATCACTTAGCACAGAGAAGACTCTTGACTTATAGTATTAAAATTTCACCTTATATTTGAATCTTTCTATGCTTCTTTATATATATTTTTAAAGATTTATTTATTTACTTTTTATCCATTTTTACCGCCCCCTCTCCCCACCCCATTTTTGCTGTTTTTGTGTCTATTCATTGGGCAATTTTCTGTGTCTGTTTGCTGCCCTCTCTTCTCATCCTTCTTCTTCTTTCTTCACCAGGATTCGATCTTGGGAACCTCCAATGTGGGAGAGAGGCATCCTACTGCCTGCACCACCTTAGTTCTTGGTTTTTTGGTACATCTTGTCTTGGCTCTCCCTTGTGTCACTCTCCTGTTACGTTATCATTTTGCTGCATGGCTTGGCGGGGTCTGACAGCTCACCCTGTGTGGGGCCTGGCGGCTCACCCACTCGTGGGGCCTGACGGCATACCCACTCGTGGGGCCTGGCAGCCCGCACACCTTTTATATTTTTCTTTGTTTTTACTGGGAGGGCCCGGGAATTGAACCCAGGTCCCTCCATGTGGGAGACAGATGCCCAACCATTTGAGCCACATCCGCCCCTTATATTATTTTTTATCAAGGCTGGATTGTGCCAGGATTTGTGCTAAATTCTGGGAAACAGGTGGAATGTTCTTTTACTGGTGTGTATCTTTATTTGAAAATAAATTCTTGAAGTAATTAATAATGGACTTCAATATATCATAATCAGAACCCTATATGGTGCTTTTAAATGGCAAAGATCCATTTAATGTGTTTTTCCCTCCACTCTGTACTTTCTAGTCCCTCCTTTCCCCCACCTTTTTCAAGACCAGATTGAGGTAGTAGAATAAGAAGAATGGGTATGGGATTGTGACTAACTGTTCGGCAATAGTAATTCCGCATTCTCTGCATAAAGTACGGTACTAGAAAAGGAGAGAGCCAAGGTGTAAGGACTGCATCCTGGACCTCAGCCTTCCTTGTCAAGCAACTCTAGCAGACACAAGAGCTTAAAGCAACTTATTCTTTTTTTCCCCTTAACAAATAAATTTTATTGATACATATTAAT
This sequence comes from Cabassous unicinctus, assembly GCA_029593785.1. Lineage (NCBI taxonomy): Eukaryota > Metazoa > Chordata > Mammalia > Cingulata > Chlamyphoridae > Cabassous > Cabassous unicinctus. The sequence goes on from JAQZBX010028841.1 coordinate 25,978, forward strand.
GAAGCATAAATCCATCCAAAGTGTACAATAATGGTATTTGTTGTAATCACATATTTGTACATTCATCACTTCAGTCATTCATAGAGCACATTCATTATTCCTATAATAATAATAATAAACAAAAAACAAACAACCAAAACTCATCACCTCTCAATCTCTTTATGCTTCCCCTACCATACATAGTTGCTATTCTTTTTCCTTATAAAATATTTGTATTTATATTTTGTAAAAACAGTCTTATATATGCAATATCACCCGTATTTGTGTTCTGTGTGAGGCTTTACTATCTTTTAGAGTCCCATGTTACACTTTATAGCTTTCCTTCTAGTAGTGTACATTACCTTAGACTTTCTGTTTCAACTATTATCATACCCATACAATAGTACGGCTAGTTACAAACACCATGATATGCTTTAACCGTTTCTATTCATTTCCAAAGATTTACAAACAACATTTTTACCAATTCTGCACAGATTAGCCATTAGCTTTCCATTCTCTACACTCCTTCTGTTTTCTGGTGACCTATATTCGAATTATTAACTCCATGAATTTATACAATATATGTAGTTTATAATAGCACAATCATATAGTATTTGTCCTTTTGTGTCAGGCTTGCTTCACTCAATATAATGTCCTCCAGGTTCATCCATGTTGTCATATGCTTCATGACTTCATTTCTTCTTACCACTGCATAATATTCCATTGTGTGTATACACCACAATTTATTTATCTTTTCATCAGTTGCTGAATACCTGGCTTGTTTCTAACATTTGGCAGTCTTGAATAATGCTGCTATGAACATCGGTGTGCAGATGTCTGTTCATGCATCTGCTCTCAGTTCTTCTGGGTATATACCTAGTAATGGTATTGCTGGGTCACATGGCAAGTCTAAATTCAACTTCCTTAGACTCTGCCAAACAGTCCTCCATAGTGGCTGTACCATTCTACATTCCCACCAACAGTGAATAAGCATTTCTATCTGTCCACATCCTCTCCAGCATTTACAGTTTTCTGGCTTTTCAATAGTGACCAGTCTAATAGGTGTGAAATGATAACTCATTGTAGTTTTAATTTGCAGTTCCTTAATTGCTAGTGATATTGAACATTTTTTCATGTGTTTCTTTGCCATTTGTATTTCTTCTTTGGACAATTATCTTTTCAAGTCTTTTCCCCATTTTTTCATTGGGTAGTTTGTCTTTTTATTGTTGAGTTGTGTGATATCTTTGTATATCATTGCTATTAAACCCTTATCAGATATGTGATTGCCAAATATTTTCTCCTTTTGAGTCAGCTGCCTTTTCACCCTTTTGAAAAAGTCCTTTGAGGTGCAAAAGTGTTTAATTTTGAGGAGGTCCCATTTATCAATTTTTTTCTTTTGTTGCTCGTAAGGTTTAAGAAACTACTGCCTACCACAAGACCTTGAAGATGTTTTCCTACATTTTTTTCTAGGATTTTATGGTTGTCGCTTTTATATTTATGTCCTTGATCCATTTTGAGTTAATTTTTGTATAAGGTGTGAGATACAGGTCTTCCTTTCCTTCCTTCCTTCCTTCCTTCCTTCCTTCCTTCCTTCCTCCCTCCCTCCCTTCCTTCCCTTCTTCCTCCCCTCTTCCTCCCCTCTTCTCTCCTCTCCTCTCC